>JAJMEC010000008.1:190367-372527 GCA_030573955.1 Yamadazyma triangularis
TTTCTTTCTCACTATTGACGAATTTAACCGTAAGTACAAAATAAGATTAAGCCAGCCAACTATTGATAGGGAAATAATAATAAAAGGTGAAAAAAAAAAAAAAAAAACCCAGTAATATGCTATAAATAGAGATACTCCCGATACCCGGCTTAGCATGAGATCATTAAAATTATCAAAAAACTAAAGCAATTTAAAGCCAAAGATTAAACTCGTCAATAATAATCATAACTATTATATAACAAAAGAATAAAATAATACTATTCTAAGTAAGAGATAATCAAACCCGGTTCACGCGTTAATAGCCCAAGTTTCGCATATATTCATTACATTTCAGAATTGAGTATATTTATTTCACACAATACAGTAACCCTGAGGATTAGGAAAATGTGCGACAAACAACAATAGACATGGGATCAAACCGGTACCGGATTGAGAACAATAGTAAATATAGGGAGAGTAGGGAGAAGAGGGAGAAGAGGGAGAAGGGAGAAGAGAAGGGAAAAGAGACAACAGAAAGATATCAAAAGGCTGTGTATAGAAGTGAATGAGGAGTACGACAGTATTGTGTTATTGTAGTGTTGTAGTGTTGAAGTGTCGTAGTGTCGTAGTGTCGTAGTATCGTATTATATTAGTCTATTTACTAGTTAGATGACGTTTTTTCCTTGTTCTCTTCCTTCTCTTTCTCCTTCTCCTTCTCCTTCTCCTTCTCATCCTCCCCCTCCCTAAATCCATACCTTACTAACGCCTTCTCTCTCATTCCCTCCCCCCAATATATCAACACCAATGTTCCTGCTAATCCCACCCACAACACAACCGCAGATATCGTACTTGTCCACCCCACACCAATGGTTTTGATACTCTTGAGACATGTTCCCGATGCGATGGCCGCAGCAAAATATCTAGTAAAATAACTACTTCCTATTCCATCTCCGCCTAATTCCGGCACCGATTCTACTGAATAGGTATTTGTGGCTGGAAATATTATTGTTTGACTAACTCCTCCTGTAAACATAAATATAATGGGAACCGCCATTCCTCCTACTTCTTGATCTATAGACCATCCATAAATGATCATACTTCCGGGATATATAATTCCCAATGCTATTAATATCGCCCGTAATCTATCTTCTGGAATTCTTGTACCTTTGATTTTAATGTATTTCTTCACCGTATAATCGGCCAAGGGTCCTCCGATGAAACTCCCCACTAAATACCCCATTCCTGGCGCTAAATAGAAAAGCCCCGCGTACACCGGCGTGGTTAAATCAAACCGAGGATTCACCACACTTCGTATGGGTGTCAATAAACTAAACATTGTGTACACTAAAGCACAACTAATGTACCCCACTATGGACAAATTAGGAAACCTTAACGATAACACTATCTTCAACGGATTGAATGGTATAAACACAAACTTTTTCTTGGGATTGTACTTTCGAGCTTCCTTTAATACTATAGAATGTTTGGTCTCAATGGATGTCTCCGGAAGGAAGAAAAATCCCATGGCCAAAGTCACGGCGCCAATCCCCGCTAGCACAAAGAAAATTACTCGCCATCCGGTGTAAGTGACAATGACCCCGCCTAGCACGGGTCCAAACCCGGTACCTATTTGGGCCCCCAGAACCGTAATCGATATAGCCCTTCCTCTTTGTGTTGGATGATATACATCACCCACAACGTGACCTCCTATACTGAAAAAGGAGGCTCCGAATAATGCCGTGGTTGATCGGAACACAAAGTACATCACTATATGCGTAGATACTCCCAGTAAAACACATGAGATTACAAATAACGTACAACATACAAGAAATGTAATTCTTCTTCCATAGATATCACTGCAAGGAGAGAAGATACACGGCGAGATCGACATAAATATACAGTATACGGCGTTGGAGATATTTATGGTTTCTGTGGTGGTGTTAAATCTTTCTGCAATTTCTGGTATTGCTGGTAACATTGTTAATGTGGCTAATGGTGATAAATACCCTGACATGGCATTAATAGTCAAACACATAATTTTAGTTTTGTATGAAAACCGATCAAACTTATTGACTGGGGGAGTGTGTTGAGTATGAGGAGGATTTGCTTCCAAGTCTTGTTCGTTAACGGGGGTAGAACTGGCTCGGGAATGGATTCTTGATATCAGTCGAGTCACGGCTTCATTTGTGATGGATGTTAGTGTAACGGGGACATCTCTTTGGTAGTTGTAGTTGTAGGTGTTGTGATTGTTGTAGGTGTTGTTGTCGTTGTCGCTGTTGTCATGGTTAACACTGTCATTGTCATAACCCCCTTCTCTGTCTATGGGACCTTCCTGGGAATGAGAACTAATGTCTGACGAGTTCAAACTCGAAGTTGAATCTTTTCTATGCATTTGGATGAACACAAAGTAACAAATTTAACAAATGTTAACTAACTAACAATGTGATGATGACAAAAATTTTCCTTCCACTTCTCTTTTTTCTTCTTTGAGTCATAGATTTCCTAATACAGACAATATTCCGAAACTTGATTGTGTAATTATAAAAGAATTTTCCATTAACTATAAAAGAAGTTTTATAAAAAAAAAAAGTTATAAAGAAAAAAGTTATAAAAAGAAGTTCAACGGCTTTTACAGATTATGACACATTTTTTCGTTATCTCGGAATTTTGATAGTAAAAACCCGGCGACATAAAATGCGACATTAGAACAATAACAATAACATTAGAACCAACGACATTATCACCAACGGAATTGATGATTTCTTTCTTTTTCTCACTATTCTTTGGCTAAAATTGCAAATGTCTTATCAATTAATTCTACAGCAATATCAGCATGATACTTGTTGAAAGTTAAAGAAGGTCTTAATCTAATGGTTCTGAGGTATCCCCCACCAATATTTAACCCAATTGATCTTGCGGTTGCAAAAAATTTCGCTCTAAACGCACCATCTGGAACATCCCAAGCTATAAATGTTCCTCTTCCTTTTCCTCTAAGATTCATCATAATGTCGGGATATTTATCTTGAACGGCTTCAAGTTTAGGGAATATATAATCACCAACTTCTTTGGTTTTAGTTACCAAATCATAATCTTTGATAACTCTGTATATTCCACCAGCTATTAACACTCTAGCTGGATCCCCCACCCAGGTATTGAACATTCTAGATGCATCACTGGGCATGATTTGTGGATCATGGTAAAAGAAACCAGCAGTTTGGAATTTCTTGGAGAATGTTACCATATCTGGAGCAGGAGTAATACCAAAATGTTCATGGGCCCATAATTTTCCTGTGGCTCCACAACCAGATTGAACTTCATCAAAGATCAATAAACTACCATACTTAAGAGTTAAGTCTCTTAAACTTTGATAGAATTCTGCTGATGCATGAACGTCTCCTCCTTCTGATAAAATAGGTTCAATGATCACAGCAGCTATTGGACAACTCCAAGTAGTAAGGATCTCTTCAACGTGTTTAAGAGATGCTTCTTCACTGCCTTTGTTTTCGGCCTCATACTTATCATAAGGATACTTAAGTTGAGGCAAGTCAGCCTTGGGCCATTTAAATGCTGGCATATCCAATTTATGGTATGCTCTAGCAGCTGTAGTAGATCCTGATCCAATGGTCCGTCCATGGAAACTACCTTTAAATGATAAAATAGCCAAGTTAGGGTTCCCAGGATGATCTCCATTCATTGCAGTTTCTAATTCTTCTTCTGTGAATGGTTTATCATATCCTCTTTCTTTACTCTTATAGTGCATAAAACTAGCCTTATAAGCATTATCATTAGCATCTGATCCAGTGTTACAAATCCAAACCTTATCTTGACCTTCAGGGGCTGCTGCTGCAATTCCTTCCTTTAAAGCTTTGGCATAGTATTGAGGAGTGAATCTTCCTGTAGCCGTTCTATCAATAAGAGCTTGAATCATTTCTTCTGATTGAGCTACTTTTCTCAACTCTGGGTTATTGTAACCTAAAGCAATTGAAGCAATTTGTTGAAATACGTCTAAGTAATAGTTTCCATCAACATCACAAATGTAATTACCAACTGATTTACCACAATCCATAACAAAGTTTTGGTATCTGGTTTCAAATACCTCTTTCAATTCTTCAGTGTATTGTTGGTTTTTACTACCAAGACCTTTGGTTTTGATAATTGGTCCATTTGGTTCCTCAGGATAGAACAATTCTGATACTACTTTTTCTGGCATTTTCTGAATTCTTTTTAATTATCATTTATCAGACGATCTACAACCATTTTATTATATTTTTTTTACATGAATTCCTTCCTAGTAACCGTTATTGACTATTTAGGCTATCTAAGCGCGATGTCTTATCGCTAAATAGATAAGGCTCAAATGAGTAATAGGTAATTGAGGTTTATCAGAGATGAGTTTCCCAATTGGGGAGACATATATTTTCTTATAAACTAGATCTAGATATACATCTGCATCTACTGATAAGTAGGCAAAATCAAAGCTTCGGCTAAGACAACTTTTGTTTTTCTAGAACAAGCAAAAACAATCATATCAGCGATATCATCGGCTTCTAAGGGAGCTTTATTTTTGTAGACATTTTTGGCGGTTTCTTCATTACCTTTATATCTTACAAGAGAAAACTCTGTTTCTACTTCACCAGGAGCAAATTCCATAACTCTAACTTTGGTATCAATTAATTCCTTACGAAGACATGTAGAAAAGTACTTGACAGCTACTTTTGTAGAACAATAAACGGCTCCACCTGGATAAGGATTACGACCAGCAATAGAACCTACATTGACAATATCACCACAATTACGTTCTCTCATTCCTGGAACAAATTTATGAGTTAAATAAATAAGCCCAGTAACATTAGTATTGATCATGGTGGTAATATCATCATCTTCCATTTTACCCACATGTTCTCTTCCCAAAGCCAATCCAGCGTTATTAATTAAGATATCAACCTGTTTAAACTCTGAGGGAATAGATTCTATAGCTTTATTAATACTTTTGGTGCTACTAACATCCATAGTTAATGGTAATACCTTAATATTCTCAAACTTTGATTCAAGATCTGCTTTAAACAGTTGAAGCCGTTCCATTCTTCTTGCTGTTAAAACAAATTTAATATCTCCAGTAGTAATTTCAGCAAAGGTAATAGCTGTTTGTTTTCCAATACCTGATGAGGCACCTGTAATAAAGACAGTTTTTCCTTTTAATCTGGCACTAGCAGCTGTTCCGTACATTGTAATTGGGTTGAGTATTGATGATTTTAGAAAGAGAAAAAAAAAAGAAAGAGAGAGAAAAAAAAAAAAGTAATAATAACAATAATAATAAATCAACTCTAATTCTTCACTGAAATCCCTAATACCGCCTCACCCCATTCCACTTTTACACCACTTTCTATCGCCATATCTTATCGTCCAATAACCTTCTCAATGCTGCAAAACGAATTTCCTATTTAGGACTGATAAGCGACGCATCGGCAACATCATTCGATTTAGTCTTTTTTTCTCAACGATAATGAATCGAGATAAGTCATCTACAGATATTGTCCTGGAATTTAAAAAAAGATATCAAAGAAATTACCGTTTTCTTTAAGGGATCCGGTGTTTAAGTATTTAAGCCCAAGACTTTCAAGAAGTTTTTTTTTTCCTTCTGTTTTTTTTTTTTTTTTGTTTCATTTTTTTAAGGTCTCTTTAGGTTTATCTCGTGTGGTTTTTTGTTTTCACTTTTCATAATATGATATCTTTTAAAGAAATTTATAGATCCTCATTGCTTCAGGCTATTTTAATTGGTATTATTTCATTTACTCAACCAGGTATTTGGGTGGCCCTTTCTAACTTGGGTGCAGGAGGTTTAGCTTCAGTTACTACTGCTTATATCGCTACATCAGTTTCTTATGGGTTAATGGTTATTTTAGCCCCACCAACGGCTATGTTTATGAACAGATATGGTATCAAACCAACACTTTTCATTGGATGTATTGGATATGTTTTTTATTCAGCTGGTCTTTATCATAATAGTAAGACAGGTCAACAATGGTTTGTTATTTTAGGAGGGTTTCTTTGTGGGATAAGTTCTGCTCCTCTTTGGCAAGCGGAAGCTGTTGTTGCTTTGGTTTATCCAGAAAAGGGAAGAAAAGGGTTGTTTATTGGTATTTGGCAAGCTTTAAATAAAACTGGTAGTGTTATAGCTGGAGCTATTATGGTGAGTTTGAACATTAATAGTAATACCACTGGTAAAGTTTCTTTAGATACTTATATTATCCTTATTGCTCTTCAAGCCACAGGTATTTTATGGGCAGCATTGATTTCTAAACCAGAAAAAGTTATCAGAAAGGATGGTACTAAGGTTATTACTAATGTTACTGATGAAACCATTAAACAAATGTGGGGCAGATTCATGAGAATAGTTAAGAGAAAGGAAATTCTTGTTTTAGCACCATTAATGTTAACTAATTCTTGGTATAAAACTTGGCAAGGTAATTATATGGTTCATAACTTTAGTGTTCGTTCTAGATCATTGAATGTTCTTTTGGCCGCTGTTGTAAGTGCTTGTGCTGATTTATTTGGTACTTGGTGTTTAGATTATCCTAAACTTTCTAATAAAGTGAAAGCTAGAATCTCATGGGTATTTGTTGCTTGTTTCCAATCATGTTATTTCATTTGGGCATTTATTGCTCAAAAGCATATTCAAGATAATAATTTAACTGATTTGGATTGGGAAGGATCTCCTTATTATGTTACTGCTTATGTTCCTTATCAAATATTTAAAGTTCCAGCCGAACTTGTTTTCAATTGGGTATTTTGGATTGTAAGTGTTTATTCATTTGATAGTGCTGATATGAGTTATGTTATGGCTGTTGTTAGAGGTATTGAATCATTAGGAGGAGTTTTATCTTATGTTGTTGGAGTAGTTAATGATAGTGATACTACCAATTTGGCGGTGGCAGCTGGTGCCTTTTGGATTGTTATTCCATTTGCAACTTATGTTGCTTGGACAGTCCCAGAAGATAATCCTGAAGAAGAATCAGAAAAATCAAGTCAAATCGAATATGCAAGTCAACCTGATGAAGAGAATAGTGTTATTAGTGTTGGTAATGAAAAAAAGCTTCTGGTAGTTGCATCGGTGAAGAAGGTTGATTCTGATGATAAGTCGTTATAGAGGGTTATAGAGAAGAGTCTTTGAGAAGAGTCTTTGACTCAATGAGAGTCATTGAGATAATTCAGTTCTTAAGTAGTTATTAGTAGTTATTAGTGAATATAGATTAATTGAGAAGGTGGTGGTGTAGTGTTGTAGTGTTGTGGTGGTGTACAGTGTAATTGTAACTACAGTTTAGTTGTAAGACAATCTAATTGTACAGTTTAGAGTTTTTTTAAAAATTCTAGAAAGTTACTGTTATAGTTTAGATATTATAGTTTACTGTGTTTTTTGTAGAGGTTATTATATAAATAAACTATAATTAAGAATGTTATTGTATTTCCTCGTCCTAGATTTCATTTCCTCGTGGTATTTTTTATTTCCTCGCCCTAAATTTCATTTCCCCGTGGTATTTTTCATTTCCTCGTGGTATTTTTAATTCTCCGACAATGTTGCTTATATGCAGTACCCTTGCATCAGCAGTTTAACCCCCTATTAAAACTGGATAATTTCCCTTAGTTTGAGTTGGAATTTGGAGTAGTGATAGGTTTAGGTATTGAGATAATACTGGGGGAGTTGAAGAGGAAATGGCTTGGACCTAGGGAAGTTATTTAAAGGTGGTGTAGTGGTGGTGTAGTGGGAGAAGGTGTAATGTTAGTGTTAGTGTCCTGTGTACTGCTCTATCTACTGCTCTGCTCTATTCTATCCCATGATTATGGTCCCTGCTCCTTCCCTCGGCTACATCTACACGCTATCTCTCCGACATTCACATTCTTCAATCGGATCTCTATCCTTAGATAACGTCGCTTAAATGTCCCAATCAGGACTCAGTGACCCGGGCTCGTGGCATCGGAATCTGTTGCCTCAATCAGGAAATACTGTTGATAACGATGGCCGCAGACTGCATATAACCCAACGTTGATGCCATTCCCAGATTTTATAATATAATCAGAAAAGAGAAATTTTACAAAAAAAAAATCAAAATTTTCTTCTCCTTCTTCTCCTTCTTGTCCCCTAAATGACCTCTCAAATATCTCACATTAAAAAAATCCTCATTGCTAATAGAGGAGAAATCGCTTGTCGGTTGATTAAAGGGTGTAAAGATAATTCTATCCATAGTATAGCTATATTTTCCAAAGAAGATTGTCTGTCTCCTCATGTTAATGAAGCTGATGAAGCCCATTTATTACCCGGAACAGGTTCTCAGGCTTATCTTGATACTGAAACCATTCTTAATCTTGCTAAAGATACTAATGCTGATGGAGTTATTCCTGGTTATGGATTCTTAAGTGAAAATCATGAATTTGCTCAAACTTTGGAGAAACTGGGAATTAAATTCATTGGTCCATCTCCTGAAGTTATTGAAAAATTTGGTTTGAAACATATAGCCAGAAAAATGGCTATGGAAGCAGAAGTTCCTGTTGTGCCGGGAACAGGATTAATTTCTACTGCTGATGAAGCTATTAAAGCTGGTGAAACCATAGGTTATCCAGTGTTATTAAAAGCCTCTGCTGGTGGTGGAGGAATGGGTATGAAAGTGTGTCACATGAAAGAAGAAGTGGAATCAGCATTAGCAGAAGTTCAAAGTAGAAGTTCTAATCTTTTCCATAATTCAGCCATTTTTCTTGAAAAATACATTGAAAGTGGACGTCATATTGAAGTTCAAGTGTTTGGTAATGGATTAGGAGATATTTTGGTTTTAGGTGAAAGAGAATGTTCCATTCAAAGAAGACATCAAAAAGTCATTGAAGAATCTCCTTCTCCCTTTATTGATATGGAAAAATATAATCATAAATCTATGAGAAATGAATTATCAGCATGTGCTTCTAGATTAGCTGCTTCAGTTAAATATAAATCTGCAGGAACAATTGAGTTTTTGGTTGATGATAAAACTGGTGATTATTACTTTTTGGAAATGAATACTCGTTTACAGGTTGAGCATGGAATAACGGAGTTGACTTATAATGTTGATATAGTGACTATGATGCTTTTACAAGCTGATTATGAGTGTGGTAGCAGTAGTAGTAGTGAAGATTGTGGTGGAATCCCTGGACCCATTCTTAGTACTATGGGAAACTTTACTACCGATAATGGTTGGGCTCAACCTTCTGGTCATGCTATTGAAGTAAGAATCTATGCAGAAAACCCAATAAAAAACTTTTCTCCTGCTCCTGGGATTCTTCAATCAGTAAAGTTTCCTTCTAAATCTACAACCAATAATTGTGTAATTCGGTTCGATCATTGGATCCGTACTGGAACAAATATCACTCCATACTTTGATCCTTTGTTAGGAAAGTTAATGGTTTGGGCTCCTACAAGACAAGAAGCTACTAATACAATGCTTAAATTGTTACAAGATTGTCAAATAAATGGTCCTCCTAATAACTTAGAATATTTACATTGTATTTTATCATCATCATCATTCCAATCTGGAACCACTTTAACTTCAACTCTTGAATCATTTGAATTTCATCCTACACTTTTAGACTTTGAATCTTCTGGTGCTTTCACTACTGTTCAAGATCTTCCTGGAAGAGTTAATTATAATGGAGGTATTCCAAAAGGAGGTCCTTTGGATGAGTTATCGTTTGTCTGTGGTAATTCTATAGTGGGAAATGATGTTAATTGTGAAGCTTTAGAGATAATATTTAATGGTCCTTCATTAAAATTCTATTCTCCTGCCACAATTGCATTATGTGGAGCTGCTTTTGATTTCAAAATCAATGGTCAATTACAACCTCTTTGGACAGCTATTTCTATTCCCAAAGGCTCCAAGGTGGAAATAGGAAGATGTTCTGGTTCTGGTGATAAAGCTTATTTAGCTATAAAAGGAGGTTTACCTAATATAGCTAAATATCTTGGATCTAAGAGTTGTAGTCCTGGTATTAATATTGGTGGCTATCAAGGAAGGAGATTTTTGGCCGGTGATTGTATAACTTTGCCAGAACATGGACCTATTTCTAAGGTTACTTATGGCTATAGTTTACCAGAAAAATTTAGACCGAAGTTTAGTGATGGCATTTGGACTATTCGTTGCTTAAATGGACCTCATTCGTCTGCAGAAATAGTGTCTGATGAAGGCCGTGATATCTTATATGGAAGTGAGTACACAGTAAATCCCAACTCCACACGAGGCTCTATTGCTCTTGATGGACCTAAGTGTTTGTTTTCTCGACCAAATGGTGGTGATGGAGGTAATCATCCTTCTAATGTTGTGGAATATATCTATCCTTATAGAGGTATTAGTACTGTAGCTGATGGAACTGTAGCTGCTGGACCTGATGGAATTACTTTGAGTGGGTTTATATCGCCAATTGTGCCTATAGAAAGTGATTGGTGGAAGCTTGGTCAGGCCAATATTGGGTCCAAGATCAAGTTCCAACGGGTTTCGTATGAAGATGCTATGAAGTTGAGGCGGAAAAGGGGTATGTTTGTGGAGTTTTTGGCTTCGTGTCCTGAAGATGGTGACACTTTCAACTCCTTCAACGATACTCTTGAACACTACCAAATAGTATCAGATGATGATGTCATCTTGTTCACTAGAGAAGAAAAACCAGGAATGCCAATAATCAACATCCGTCAAGCAGGAGAATCCTCCATCATAGTGGATCATGATGTTTCCAAATTCTCCCTAGCTAATTGTGGACGTTTGTACAAAATGATGTTGGACACAAAAGCAAAAATAACTAAAGGATTATTAAGAACAGAAACTGCAAATGGTTCATTAACAGTTTTCTTTAGTCCTGAAATCATTTCCAGAGATGACGTTATAAAAGTCATAATAGAAATCGATAACCAACTTTCATTTAATAGTGAATTGAAAATTCCTTCAAGAGTGTTTAAACTCCCCGTTTGTATGGATCATCGTCTTATCAGAGACACCATTGAAAAATACATGAAAACTCAACGTCCTTATGCCGCTTATCTTCCTAGTAACCTTGATTATGTCATGAAATCAAGTTGCATTGATACCATTGAAGAGTTCAAATCCCGGGCTTTTAATAATCCACAAGTCGTGGTGGCAGTATCGTTTTTATGTGCTTCAACAATCATGGTCCATAAAGACCCTAGAATGAGCTTTATCTCTGGTAAATACAATCCACCACGGACATCAGGTCCTGCTGGATCCATTACCACAGGAAGTGTGGTCCAAGGTATGAGAGCAGTTGATGGCCCCGGTGGTTATATGTTATGGGGAGCTGGGCTTACAAAGGCATACTGGGATACTTATGCAATGAGAAAGAACTTCAATAAAGGATTACCTTGGTTTCTTGAACCTTTTGATCAAATAGAATTCTATGAAGTTTCAGAAGACAAAATTGACCAATTAAATGAATTGAATATCATTGGAAAATACAACTTAAATTATGAATCCACTACTTTTGATTTACGGGAATACTATAAATTCCTGGAATCTATCAAACTGGAAGTTGCAGCCATTCGTTCCCAACAAGGCGCGCTGCTACAACAGCTTTTAGAAGAAGATAATCTACTTAAACGACAATGGGAACAGGAAATTGCAGCCCGTAAAGCGGTGAAAAAAAGTGCTAATGTTATAGTTTCTGATTCCACAGTACCTCTAACGTCTACTGCAGCCGCAAGTGTGTTTAAAATTAGTGTAGAAATCGGTGATATAGTTAAAGGTGGAAGTAGTCCTGTGGTATTAGAAGCTATGAAAACAGAGATTCCTGTGGTTATTTCCGGTACAAAAAGTTATAAAGTAGTGGATGTTGTTGTGGAGGAAAAGACTTTGGTTTCTCCTGATGATATTCTTTTGCAGTTAGAGGAGTTAGTGTAGTGTTTTGTAGTGTTTTGTAGTGTAATAGATAAGTCGTGTCTTTGTCAAACGTACCAATCTCCCGTTTTGAGCCCCGCTGCTGATAAGAGATTGTATAAAATGAACCGTTTCTCACCCAAAAAAATCAGTTTAAGTATGAAGTTTAAGAGAACCAAAACCGGATGTCTTGTATGCAGAAAAAGGAAAAAAAAGTGTGATGGAGGAAAACCACAATGTAATTATTGTCAGCGACTTCAACTTGAGTGTAAGTATGAAGAAGCGCCTAAAGTGTGGGAGATTAGAAGGCTTAGTACTGAGGATGGAGTGGTTAAGTGTGTGACGGATGTAGTTCCTATGGGGAAGTCAAGGGTTAAGAGAAAGATAGAGGAGGTGGTAGATGAAGGAGATGAAGCAGATAAAACAAAGGAAAGTGAAAGTGAAGAAAAAGAGAAACAAAAACACGAAATAATGGAGTCAAAAGATGAAAATCATCAATCCCAAGATCAAAATCATCATTCTCATGATCAAAATGAAACCTCCGTTACTCCAACACCTCCTGCTAAAAGAGATATTACCCCAGATTATCTTGTTAATATGTTCAACAAATCACCTGACTTTTTTAACTTTGATTTAAACTCTGAAAATGTCATTTCAGAATTGAAACATCAAGATGAATTAGATGCTTTACAAGCAGCTCAAGTCATGGAAACAGAAGACAACTCCGATCATGAACCTTTGGAAGATTCATTAGATAATCAACTCATTCATGATCCTATAAACTTCTTGACCAATAGTGAAATTAAAGTCACTTTTACTTGTAACATATGGCAATCATTAATGGGGTATAAATTCGTTTTACCTAAATATATTTCAGCAGAATCAGCCGAGATATTGATCTCTTATTTTTGTGAAAAAATGGCTCCTCTGTTTAGTGTGATTCAAAAGACTTCAAGTTCTTTGGTTTGTACTTATCTTCCTTTAGCTGCTGCTGATTCAATAGTCCTTAATGCTTTACTTGCATGGGTAGCTTTACATTTTGAAAAAAAGGGAGATCATTCCTTTGTTCGTTTGAAAGAAAGATTATTATTGGACGTTCATAAACAATTATCAGAATTATATCAAAATCATACCAAATTCCCAGTGGAAGTAGCTTTGGCTGCTCTTTGTATAATGATATCTTATGAAAATAAAAGTCAACAATGTAATTGGTTTGGTTATTTGTCTATGGCCCAAAAATTAATTCAAGAAACTAAAAACAATGATTCTAGTGATTTTATATGGTTAAAAACTAATGTCTTATATCATGAAGTTACAGGACCTTCACTTTTAATGCTTGGAGATGCTTTTCCTAAAAATTCAAAAGAAATGTATAAAATTGATATTCCTTCTGTTAGTAACTTACCTGAATCTTATATGGGAATATGTAAAACCATTTATGAAATAATAGGTGATGTTTTCTTATTATCCAAACGATTTTTATCATCATCAGGTAATGGACATTTAGAACAAATCTGTGAAGAAGGAGAACTTCTTGAATTAAGAATAAATCAATGCCAATCATTACCTCCAACAGATGATATAATCAATTCTTCCACGTTGATTTATCATAGAATTTTCTTTAACTTACTAAAAGATGCTGCTAGATTAAGTTTAAGACAATGTGTTTATATGGATGCACCAGTGAGTATTAAAACTAGTATCATTGTAGGAAGAATGATAAAGACTATACGACAATTATTTGGTACGGTTATGGATCCAGCATTATTATTCCCATTCTTTACTTTGGCCATTGATACTGTTAGTTTTAGTGTTAGAGAATGGGTTATTAAATCAATGCATGAATTATACGATAGAATGGGTTCGGGGAATATATTACTGGCTATAGAGTTAATTGAAAAAGTATGGAGTAAGAATAATGAAGGTAAAGTCCATATATTTTGGCCACAAAAGGCTAAGGAGTATGGATTGTTTGTTAGTTTAGCTTAGGGATTGTTCTGATCAGGAATGTATATTTTCTTACTTTTTCAACTATTCATCATCTACTTTCTACTCAATTGGAGTGTCTTTGGTTTCAAAACCAAACTTTTTATTCAATTCATCACAAGCTTTTCTAGCTGCTTTAACATTCTCCAAAGCATTAGGCATATCAGAATGAACTCCTAAGGAAAATGGCTTACCATTAAAGTTCAATACATGATCTTTTCCTGTCCAACATTCAACTTTATCTTCAATAGCAGCTCTTTTAAATCTTTCAGCTACTTGTTCAGGAGTCTTTCTAGTCCAATGAGAGAAATGAGCCAAATTCCCATTTTCATCCCAATCAATATCAGCAAAGAACTTATCAAGTTGATTAACTCCTTGAGCAGTAAATTTCGGCTTAAACACATCTGATCTGGTGTTAGTTATTGGTAAATTTAAATCTCTAGCAGCTCTACAAACAGCTTCAAATACTTCATCATTAGTTCTTAAATAAAAATAAAGTTGACCATGAGGACCTAAAGATTCAATTTCAACCCCTTCAATATCACAAAAGGCTTTTAATGCTCCAACTTGATAAATAATCAAATCATAAACTTCATCTGGAGGAATAGCCATAAATCTACGACCAAATCCCATTTTATCAGGTAATCCAGGATGAGCTCCAATTCTAACCCCATATTTCTTACACATTTTTACCGTCTTATGCATAATAGAATGATCTCCAGCATGATATCCACAGGCAATATTAGCTACATCAATATAAGGCATTATTTCTTCATCAGGACCCATTTTCCAAGGTCCAAAGCCTTCTCCCATATCAACATTAAGTTCATATTTATCGTATTGTTGTTTCATTGACAAAGGAATAGTATAAATGTAGTAGTAATGTAGCAAAAGTAACAACTTTATAACTGTAGCAGAAGTAATATCTTTATAACAAACAGTTTCTCCTCTAATTCCTACTCTTGGAACAAATTCCGGTTCCATTTAAAGGTTCAACGGCGATGGTCTTTGGTTGCCTAATTGGGACATCTAAGCGCACTGATAAGGATTCCGAAACAATTGAGATAAGGAAATGTTGTATAGTTTATAATATAATATGTGGTTTTATTGTCTATGATCTATTTATATACATAATCTAATTTAATGTGGTTTGTGAAATCTTTTATCAAATCTTTTATCAAATTTCTTTTATGAAATTTCTCTATTACAATACTTCAGATCTTTATCAAATTTAATCTACCTTTCTATTTCTACAGTACTCTGATCAAATTTGATCTTTGATCTAATTCAATAAATTCGATTCGATACTTTTACTTATCCATACATTAACAATAACTTAAAAAACTATATCCTTAAATTTACACTACACTTTTTCAGCATATTCTTCTAATAACTTAAAGTCACGTTGTTCAATAGATCCATTTCCTGGTAATCTAGTTGAACCCATCAAATAATTATCAACTTGTCTAGCACATTGTCTACCTTCTTGGATCCCCCAAACAACTAATGATTGTCCCCTTCTACAATCACCAGCAGCAAATAAGTTATCCTTACCAACTTTATATCCATTGGCATCAGTAGTAGCAATAGTACCTCTAGGAGTCTTATTGACATCAAATTTGTCAGCTTCAGGACCAACAAATCCCATTGATAATAATACTAAATCAGCGGAAAAGAGTTCTTCACTTCCTGGAACTTCAGCCATTTGCCAGGCTCCAGAATCAGATCTCTTCCATTCTACTCTAATAGTTTTAATGGCTTTAACATTTCCTTCTCCATCATCAATAAATTCTTTGGATAAAATAGAGTATTCTCTTGGATCTCTACCATAATGAGTAGACACTTCAGAATGTCCATAGTCAATTCTCATGACTCTTGGCCATTGTGGCCATGGATTATCTTTAGGTCTGGCATTTGGTGGCGTAGGTAACAATTCAAAGTTGGTAACGGATTTGGCACCATGTCTAGTAGAAGTTCCTAAACAATCATTACCAGTATCACCACCACCAATAACAATAACATGTTTATCCTTGATTTGATCTTTAATATCTTCCAAAGTATTGTCTAATAAAGCTTTGGTGTTGGTAGACAATAATTGCATAGCAAAATTGATATTATTCAAAGCTCTACCAGGGATTCTTAAATCTCTTGGAATCGTGGATCCAACGGCGAAAATAACAGCATCATTAGTTTCTTTAATTTCGTCAATAGTAATATCTTCCCCAATATTAGTAGAACAAATAAATTCAACTCCTTCTGCTGCCATTAAATCAGTTCTCCGTTTCACAACTCCCTTGTCTAATTTCATGTTTGGAATACCATACATTAATAATCCTCCTGGTCTATCACTTCTTTCATACACTTTAACCTTATGACCAGCTCTATTCAATTGGTCAGCTGCTGCAAGACCTGATGGACCTGATCCAATAATAGCAACGGTTTTACCCGTAGAGAAAGTTGGTGGATTAGGTTTAATCCATCCTTGTTGGAATCCATGATCAATAATAGCACATTCCACAGATTTGATGTTAACAGGATCATCAATGACTCCTAAAGTACAAGCTCCCATACATGGAGCAGGACAAATTCTACCGGTGAATTCGGGGAAATTGTTAGTCATTAATAATCTTTGTAAAGCATCATACCACCGATCTTGGAAAATCAATTCATTCCATTTAGGAATAACATTAGAGATTGGACATCCAGTATCCGAGGTACAAAATGGAACCCCACAATCCATACATCTGGCGGTTTCATGTTTCAATTCTTTAGATTCTAATCTGTTGGTCATTTCATTCCAATCACTGGTTCTAGACTTAGCTGGTCTATACTTTTCATTTCTCCGTTTATACTTCATAAATCCTCTAACTTTATCTAATTTAGCCATTTTCTTTTCAGTATCTGGTGCTGCTACAGTATCTTCAACATCCATAACCTTTGGTTCATGATCCTTGGATCTGTGATCATGTCCATGTTTAATTTTAGCGGCTTCTCCATTAGTAGCATCACTTTCTGGATCTTCCTTAATAGATTTTAAGAATTTGTTTAATTCTTGTTGTTTGGCTTCTTCTTTCTTTTGTTTTTCTTTCTCTAAAACCTTCTTATAATCAAATGGTAATACTTTAACGATTCTAGGTAAAATTCTGTTGAAATCACTCAATACTCTATCAGCAACTTCAGATCCAGTATAATGACGATGGTCTTCAATCAAGTTTCTTAAGAAAGCAATTTCTGCTGGTTCAGTAACTTGACTTAATTCAACAGTACCATAGTTAACCTTATCACTAAAGTCTTGAGCCATATCCAAAACATAAGCAATACCACCACACATACCAGAAGCAAAGTTACGTCCAGTACCTCCTAAAACAACAACTCTACCACCAGACATATATTCACAACCATGATCACCAACTCCTTCACAAACAATGGTACTACCAGAGTTTCTAACAGCAAATCTTTCTGCAGCAATACCTCTAATGAAAGCAGCTCCTGATGTGGCACCAAAGAAAGCTGTGTTACCAGCAATGATTTGATCTTCAGCTTTAAACTTAGAGTCTCTTGGTGGATAAACAATAAGTCTACCTCCTGATAACCCTTTACCAATGTAATCATTAGCATCACCTTCTAATTCAATAGTGATCCCTGGAGCTAAGAAAGCTCCAAGTGATTGTCCAGCTGATCCTTTAGCATTAACATGAATAGTATCATGAGGTAATCCTTGTTCACCAAAAGTCTTTGAAACACGGTAAGATAATGTAGTACCTAAAGAACGATCAGTATTGACTACATTACAATCAATAGTCACAGGTAATCCTTTAGCTAAAGTCAATTCTGATTCATCAATCAACTTGTTATCAATTCTAACATGTAATCTATGATCTTGTTTTCTAACACAATGAGTAGCAACACCAGGTCTAATAGAATGAGCAGGAGTTAAAATTGGTGATAAATCAATGTTAGCATTCTTAGTAGTTCTTAAATCTTCTCTAACCTTTAATTTTTCAGCTCTTCCTACCATTTCAGCCACGGTTCTGAACCCTAAAGATGCCATGATTTCTCTTAAATCATTGGCAAGATAGTAGAAGAAGTTAATAACATGTTCTGGAGTACCTTGGAACTTCTTACGTAATTCAGGGTCTTGAGTTGCAATACCAACAGCACAAGTGTTTAATTCACAACGTCTTAAAAGAAGACATCCAAGAGAAATCAAAGGAGCAGTGGCAAATCCCCATTCTTCAGCTCCTAATAACGTAGCAATAGCAATATCTCTACCGGTTTTAATTTGACCATCAGTTTGTAAGATAACTCTACCACGTAAATCGTTCAAAACTAAGGTTTGATGAGCTTCAGCTAACCCTAATTCCCAAGGAAGACCAGCGTGTTTAATACTAGTCCATTTAGCAGCCCCAGTACCACCATCAGAACCCGAAATCAAAATGTTTTCTGACCCAGCTTTAGCAACACCAGCACTAATAACACCCACACCAACTTCAGACACTAATTTAACTGAAGTTCTGGCTCTTGGATTACTACATTTCAAATCATATAACAATTGTTTCAAATCTTCAATAGAATAGATATCGTGGTGAGGAGGAGGAGAAATTAAACCAACACCTGGTGTAGAATGTCTTGTTTTACCAATGGATTCACTAACTTTATTACCAGGTAATTCACCACCTTCACCAGGCTTAGCTCCTTGAGCCATTTTAATTTGCAATTCATCAGAATCTGAAAGATAATATGAAGTAACACCAAATCTACCAGAAGCAATTTGTTTAATGGCAGATCTCATAGTATCACCATTTTCATTAACTGTAGAACGAGCTGCATCTTCACCACCTTCACCAGTATTGGATTTACCACCTAATCTGTTCATGGCTACAGCTAAAGTAGAATGGGCTTCCATAGAAATCGACCCATAAGACATGGCCCCAGTGAAGAATCTTCTAACAATCTCAGTCCATGGTTCAACTTGATCAACTGGAACTGATTGAGAAGAATCAATATCAAAATCTAATAATCCTCTTAAAGTGGTGTTTCTAATAGCTTCATGTTCCTTCTTAACATAAGCAGCATAAGCTTGTTCATTCTTATTTCTAACGGCATCTTGAATAGAAGCAATAGCAGCTGGTTCATTGATATGAGCATCACCACCATCTCTCCAACGATATTCACCTGTTTCTGGTAATGTGTTGGGTTTAATAGTATCTCTAGTTGGATAACCTCTTTCATGCATGGTGAAAGCATCTTGAGCAATGTATTCAAAAGTAATACCTCTAATTCTAGAAGCAGTACCAGCAAAACATCTATCAACCACAGAGTTATCAACACCTAAAGCTTCAAAGATTTGTGCCCCTTTATAAGAAGCCAATGTAGAAATCCCCATCTTAGACATAACCTTCATAATACCATGATCAACTGCATGTTTATAGTTATGAATAATCTTTTCTTCCGTCAAAGATTCATCTCTTAATAACCCTTCTTCTCTCATTCTTAATAATGATTCAATAGCCAAATAAGGACAGAAAGCATCAGCACCATAACCAAATAATAAACAAGCATGATGAACTTCTCTAGCTTCAGCAGTTTCAATGATTAATGCAACTTTAGATCTTTGTTTTTGTCTAACTGAATGATGATGAACAGCACCAACAGCAATTAAAGCAGAAATAGGAACTCTATTGAAATCAATTTGAGTATCAGATAAAACAAGAACTCTGGTATTATCAGCAATGGCAGCAGAAGCTTCTTGACAAATTCTATCAATGGTATCAATATAACCTTGAATACCTTCAGATTTATCAAAAGTAATATCAACAGTGGTAGTAGACCATTTAGGATAGATTTTATCCATGACTTTAATAGAATTCAATTCTTCTCCTGATAATACTGGAGATTTCAATAATAATCGATTACATTGATCTGGTCTCATTTCTAACAAGTTACCTTGAGGACCAACATAACAGTCTAAAGACATGACAATTTCTTCTCTAATTGGATCAATTGGAGGATTAGTGACTTGAGCAAATAATTGTCTAAAGTAATCATATAACAATCTTGGTTGATCAGAAATACAAGCCAAAGCAGTATCATTACCCATAGAACCCAAAGCTTCATTACCCATAGCCATTGGAGCCAAAATCAAAGAAACTTGTTCATTACTGTAACCGAAAGCAATCAATCTGGGGTCAGTTTGAGATGATAAATTGGTTAAAGTTTGTTTAGCAGCCACAGAAATGGATTTACTGGCTAATTTATCCATTAAATCATTCATATTGATCATATTGGCAATAATCCAAGATTTGAAATCAAATTTAGATGCCACTTTATGCTTTAATTCTTTATCATCAACAATTCTACCTTCTTTAGTATCAACCAATAACATTTTCCCTGGTTGTAATCTTCCCTTTTGTAAGATTTTTTCTGGTTCAATGTCTATAACCCCAACTTCTGAAGCAACAATCATTCTATCATCATCAGTGACATAATATCTACAAGGTCTTAACCCATTTCTATCTAAATTAGCCCCACAATAACGAGAATCAGCAAAAGTGAATAATGCAGGACCATCCCATGGTTCCATTAAACAAGCTGCCCATTCATAGAATGATCTCTTTTTTGGGTCAATTAACTTATCATTTTGCCAGGCTTCAGGAATTAACATCATAACCGCTTCTGGTAATGATAATACACCATTAATGACTAATAATTCCAAGACATTATCAAAGGCAGCAGAATCAGAACCACCTTCTTCAATGATAGGATATAATTTATCCAATTCATCACCAAATAATTCTGATCTCATAAGCCCTTCCTTAGCTCTCATCCAATTCTTATTACCTCTTAAAGTATTAATTTCCCCATTATGAGCAGCCAATCTTAAAGGTTGAGCTCTATCCCAAGAAGGGAAAGTATTTGTAGAAAATCTGGAATGAACCAAAGCAAAATGAGCTTCATATTCACTATTAACTAAATCATGATAATAAGAATATACTTGATTTGGAGCTAATTGACCTTTATAAACAATGGTTTGACTGGATAATGAACAAATATAAAACCAGTTATGTAATCCAACAATATGAGTGGATTGTTTTCTTAAAATAAATAATCTTTTTTCAAAGTCTTTACTATAGTTAGCTTCGAATTCTTCATCAGATAACCCAGGACCATTAGCTAAGGAAGTTAATACCACAGCTGGTTGTAAAATTAAAGGTTCTCTGGATAATGAAGCTGGACCTAAAATAGAAGAATCATGAGGAACTTCTCTCCAACCTAAAATAGTTAACCCTAATGAAGTAGCAATATCTTCAAAAGTCTTTTTGGACTTTTCAAAAACCACATCATCCTTCTTAAAGAAGATATTCCCAGTACCGTATTGACCTAAAGGGGGTAAATCAATACCTAAATTGTACTTAAATTCTTTAACCAAAAAACTATGAGGTAAAGAACTTAATAATCCAGCACCATCACCATCTTTAGCATTCAATTCCCCACCTCTATGGGTCATATTACATAATAAATTCCGACAATCACTAACGATTTTATGAGATGCTTGACCTTTAATATGACATGTGAAACCAACACCACAGGCATCTTTTTCGAGTTCTGGATTATATAAACCTTTGGCTACTGGTAATGAAGAAGCCCAAGATTTATTTTCTGGAACTTCATCATAATCATAAACCTTTGTTTCAAAATCTTGCTGAATAAATGATGACATTTTGAATAGTAATGATAATAACCTTTAGGAAGAAACAATAAATAAATTAAATAATAAATAAAATAAAATAAAATAAAAAGATAAAAAGATAAAAAGATACACTTAGAAGGGGGGGGAAGAAGTATAACTGAATATCTTAATAAAGTGAAGTAAGTAAAGTAAAATAAGCAAAGTAAAGCAAATTACAATCAAAATAATACACAATAAAACAAATATATCTCTATCAACACTTGTCTAATATACTTGTCTAACTTACTCAGGATAATATTTATTTCACTTATTCTGACAGCAAAGATTACTTTCAATTAACTCAAAAAAAAAAAAAGGTAATGAAAAGAAAAGGTAATAAAGAAAAGAAAGAAAAAAAAAATTTTTCAGATTATTGATTTAGAGTCAAAATATTGAGTCTTCGGTGGGGGAAAAAATTACCTTTTGTGAGTAGATTATCTATCCGGTATCGGCACCCAATTATTGGTTATAGATTTTGTGTAACTGATACCTAATAATAAAATTAACCAATAATATTTAATGCGAAGTAATCGTGGTAGTAATTCATCAGGTAATAATCGTAAATCGCACGGAAAATTCCATAATGGAGAAAGGAGAAGGGAGGAGGGAGAAGCGAGAAAAATATTTTCTGGAGATTGTGAAAAATAGAGAGAGAGGGAGAGAGATTAAGAAATAAAGTTTTTGTTAATGGATAGTGTTATTTTGTGGTGTTAGTGTTAGTGTTATTGTATAGTGTTTATGGATACTGCTACTTTATACTGTTAATAATATTGACATTATTCAATATCATAGTAACATTATTCAATATCATAGTAACACTCTTCTTTGGTGGAGACGTTCCTGCATGGATTCAAATGACTCATGTTTTATTACGGCCCGCAATTAGAAAAATTTTCATTCGGTGAGATTCGGTGAGTTCCGGTGAGGTTACCGGAGACCCGGTGGATGAGAGTAACGTTGCATTGGGTGGGGGGTGTAAGTGTTGTGGTGTAGGTGTTGTGGTGTAGGTGTGGTGGTGTAGGTGGGGGGGTGTAAGTGTATGTGTATGTGTATGTGTAGTGTATGGTGTATAGAGGGGTTTTGAAAAGGTGTAAGTGTAGTAAATTTACAGGTTAAGTGTATGTTCACAGTTTATGTGCACAGTTACAGTTCATGTAAACGTTTTACAGTTTAAATGTAACTGTAAGTATAGTGTAGTGTATGTTTCTACTAAAGAAAAGTCTAGATTACTGTGTCAAGGTTACAGTAGAGAAATTACTATCTAAACCTTTTTAAAATAATATTAATTGTAATAAGATCTACTTGAAAACTAATTTTATCAATGACTCCATCAACGGTACCATTCCTCGTACTAATTTTTATTTTCTCGCCCTAAATTTTATTGTCTCGCTGTATTCCCTCTCACACCATCTCTGACCTTTGCTTATATGCAGTACCCTTACCTCACCAGATTAACCCCCTATTAAAAACGATGAATTTTCTTAAGTTTGAGTTGAAATTTGGAGTAATAGTAGGTTTAGGTGTTGGGATAGTATGGTGGGAGTTTGAGAAGATTTGGAGTAATAGAGGTGAAGTTATTAAGGTGTGGTTTATTGGTAGGGGCACGATAATAGGTGTAATGATGTGGTGTGGTGGTTTAGTGGGTGTAAGTGTATTGTGTAGAGAAGATCTCAAAAAGTGTAGAGCTTCTGTAAGTGTAAGTTTTGGATAACGTAGTTTAAGTGTAAGGTTACCCTTCTCTCTTTGTTCTCTCTTTCTCTCCCTTCTCTCTTCTCTTCTCCTCTCTTCCTCTCTACTATTGTAGTGTCTTGACACATTTCAACACTCTTCTCACTCATCTCTCCTCTTCTCTCTCTCTCTCTTCTCACTATTCACTTATGATCAGCTTTCCTCCTGATGTGTTAGAGAGAATCTCTCCGGAAATCTCTTTACGTCGTCATTTATCTTCTGGAATAAGACCCAATTTACGTAACTTTGATGAATTTAAATCCCTTGATATTCTATCACAATCTTCCAATGATTTAATAACGTCTACTTTCACTCAAAATGGTAATACCCTTATAATCTGTCATTTAACCTTTGGTTTATCCACTTGTGATTCTACCACTAATAATCATCAATATACTTCTATTTATCCTACAGTTAACATTGCTCGTGGTCGTTCTGGTGCCCCAACTGATGAAGAAATGAATTTAAGTCAACAAATGTATGAAATATTATTATGTTCTAAAACTTTATGTCAAGATCAATTAATAATAACTCCCAGTTTCTATGTTAATAATGAACTTAACTATTATAATCAACTGGTTAATGATGACCCTGAAGCTTCTGATCCTCCTCCTTATTATTTAAGGTATAACATTTATGCCCATTTTAAGGTATTTTCTCGGTCTGGTCCTTTACTAGATAGTTGTTATTATACCCTTTTATCCAGTTTAAATGCATTAAAATTACCTCAAATCTCCGTCAAGGACAATAATTACTATATAAATCCTGATTGTCCTTTTTTTAAACCAAAATTAAATCTTGATCATTTACCTATTTCTTCTAGTTTAGGTATTTACGAACTTAATCATGAAAATTTAATTCTTTGTGATTTGGAAAATGAATCTGAAGAATCTAATGTCAATACTAAACTCAATGTCATTACTGATGGTAAAACTATGTCCAATTTCAATTTGATTAATGGTGATTTATTATCAATATCTAAAGATGATTTAAAGCTGGCTTTAGCTTTAGCTTCTAATAGGGCTGTTAATTTAAATTAACTTTATGTACATACATACATATATAGATAGATAGACATAGCAAAACTAACTAATACTGATATTATCACTGACAATATTATCATCGGAACTAGATCCTATTGGTGAAACAACACTAGGACTAGAATCAATACTCTCTTTATCCTTAGTAAGTAGTCTCTTTTTCTTGAATACATCTTCATTCATTGATGATCTACTGGTTTTCTTTGCATTAGTTTCAATCTCTTCTTCATCTTCATCGTCTGATTCAACTTTTTTCTCTTGTTCAATTCCTTGTTCAATTTCTTGTTCCATTTCTTGTCCCACTCCCTGTTCAACATCCCGTCTATAGACTTCAATCTGTTGTTGTACTTTTTCCGTCTGTTGAACCAATTCCTTTAACTTACCATCATATTGTGATCTTCCTTCTTGAATCAACTTTTCAAGCTTCTCTCCTCCTAAAAACTCTTTACTGCTTCTCTTTCTATAAAATAAAAGATATGCTGCTCCTGTGACTGTATCTTGAGCATCATCAATCTTGGTCACTCTACCATCATTATAATAATACCATTGATTATCCCGGAAATTTAACACTGATGCTGTATAATGACCTCCTCCTAATCCACCATAATGATTATCAACTCCAATCAAATCATATACCAAATCTTCAGGGCTATCTTTTACATACTGAGACATATCTAGTCCAGTGATTGGGAAATCAACCACTAAATCTATCTTATCACTAAATGATCTAGCCATTTGAAACCTCTTTAAATGAATAGTCAATATATCTCCTGTTGACCAAATTTCTATAGTCTTAGTGGCTTGTTTATGGTCTTTGCATCTTGGACAGTACCATAAATCTTGTTCCCCTAAAACTTCAGGTTTATTGAAGTTTTGGAAACAATCATACAATGAAACTGTGGAATTTTGCTTCCTCATCATTTCTAATTTATTGGCTTCTAGTTGAGGATTAGCTATTTCTTCAATTTGTTCCCAAGTACTATTATTTGTAAATAGTTGTTCATAAATTGAATTTTCCCATTCACATACTAATAATGTGGCCTCATTAACAAGTATAGGATGTTTTTCAATAGGGGTTTCCTGTGGGGTTTCAGATTCTGCCTTGTTTAAAGTACTAACAGAATCGAAGAGCAGACCAATCTTTTCAATGTTTTCGCTACCACTATCTTCATCTTCTTCATCTTGTTCTTTTTCTTGTTCTTCCTCTTGTTCTTGTTCTTGTTCTTGTTCTTGTTCTTGTTCTTGTTCTTGTTGTTCTTCTTCCTCTTCATCTTCTTGTTCTTCTTCTCCTTCTTCATTCCTCTCCTTGCTGTCCTCATTGTCCTTTACTGATTCATTGGATTTATTAACCATTACAAACTCTTCATTCTCTGACTCCTTCTTTGTCTTGAAACTTGGATAATGATAATAAAGATACTTTAATGGTGGTAACTTATCAGAAAGTTTAGGAAGTTTGGATAAATTAGGTTTAGTATAAGGAATATGGACTTTAGATGACCTATTATGTTTACGTGAATCTTGAGAAAACTTAATTACAAAAGCATAATCACCGTCAATCTCTGGATCAGCCAATGAAATATCTGAGTTATAACCTTCTTCATTATCATCTTCATCTGATTCAATGCTATATTGTTTTTTAATATAAGGAAAATCGTTACTATTGTAATATTGTTTATTAGTCGACTTCATTTCCTTATAATGATTAGATAAATCAACCGTGGTTAATAACTGAATCACCTGTTCCAATTTACCTCTTACTTTACCAAATGATTTGGCATCTTCAATATCAATGGTTATAAATAAAGGAATACCAAAAGTATTTGACATTTTATAAGATTGGTCGACTTCAGGAACAGAATTTAATACTGGTAGTATAATATCATTATTAGTACAAGGTATGATATAGACAAGTATTTCATCATTACCATTAATTAATTCTCCAATAGGATAGAATTTGTATTTAGCATTGTTAGTTTGGAAATCCCGATAGAAAAAGTTGTTAAATACTTCAAATAAAAATAAGTAATCTGGATCCACTTTCAAGAAATCACTTAAATAATCTATCAATTCATCTAAAGTGGAAGTCTTATTTAATTCAACTTGTAACTTCATGATTCTCTTTGACATTGATTGATTAAAATCTAAATTAACAATGGTAAAAGTATGATACCATTTTTTATTTATTGGTAATGGTAAAGTTAAGTCATTAAAAGGATCAAAAGTAATGGAGGTTTTATTACAATCAGGACATACTAATGTTGATTGGTATAATCCAGAAAATAAATCCACGATTAACGAATCGTTTCTTTGTTTAAATTGATTCCAGCATTGATCAGCCAAATGTTTTACTGCATTCAAGTCATTGATTTGGTTATCATCTAGTTCAGGTTTCTCTAAGTACGGTTTATTATAAATCCGATTTAAGTCTTCGTGAAGAGCATCTAATAGCCAGCTTAAAAACTCTTGACTATCTTGTTGTTGATAACCATAGAACATGGAAGAAAAGTGACCAATTGTATACTTAAATTCTCTTGGTGATAATGATGATTGGTTACTATTATGATTGAATAATTTATGTAACAAAGAACCAAATGCTAATGCCATATTTCCCAGGTATCCCAAGGGATTCAGCTTATTCAATTCTTTTTCATAAACATCAAAAAAGAAGTAATTATTAATCTCAGGAATGTGGACTAAACATTGTAAAGCTGAATTCATATAACAAGTGTTACCCAAATTAATAAGACCAACATCTCCTGATTTTTTTAACACATTATCTAATTTCAATTGTTCAAAATCAAGATCTTCAATATAAGTATCAATTGGGAAAATATTAGAACTTTTATCCATGACTTCAATCAATATATGATATCTTCTTGAATTTATATTTTGACTCTTCAAGGTGTTGTCATAAACACTTTTAAAAAGTAATGACTTATTTGGTATTTCATTAAGAAAACTAGTCAATGAAATATTGGTAGTTAAATCTTCACTATTTTCACATTCAAAAAACCAAATTCTAAAGTCATTAACCTTGTTAGAATTTTTGAAAAAGTTCATTTGAATCATGTCCAACAAGTACTTAAAGGTTTTAGTTTGGGATACAAACAACCCATTTGGCCTTTGGTGAGTTTGAGAAGAATAATTGGGTTTAGTGGATTTATTAAGAGTATGCAAAACAAAATAAGGAGGGAATTTCTCCACCATTTTATTACCTTGTTCATCAAAAACTAATGCTCTAGAAATCAGATGACCATAAAGACCAAACCATGACACTAAATGGTCAAATACTTGAGGATGAATAAACACCGTTTCTGTAGGTTCATGGTCTTCAGGATATAACATTCCATTAGCATCAACAATAGAAGTGGTATCAATTGGACCTAAAACTTGCTTCAAATGTTCAAAAGATTGTGCTGGATAACTTAAAACATTATAAAGGTACTGTTTATCGATTAAAAACCAACAATCACCCTCTTTAGCTTCGCAGTCATTAAGTAATTGAGTAATCAATGCTCTTCTCTCATCAAGCTTTTCGTCCTCAGGTTCTTCATTATCGACTTTGGTATCTATGGCTTGGTTTTCTTCACTGGATTCCATGACTGATTCTACTTCTTCATTTGGAACCATATCATTGACTTGATTATCAGTTTCGTCTAATTTCATTTCTGAACGAGACATTATCAAAACGCTAAATGAAATCGCAATGAGAAAAATGTTAATCGCGAAGAGTTTTCTAGATATTTGGATGCAAGAGAAGACACTGAGGAGGAAGTGAATTTAAGAGGTGAAAAGAATAAAGAGTATGAGAAAGTGGGAGAAGTAATTGAAATTGATGAAGTAAAACATGATTAGTTTTTTTTTTTTTTTTTTTTTTTTGTTTCTTCTTTTTTCTTTCTTCTTTCTTCACTACAAAAACCTCTATGATAGCTGGAACTGCATGATAATTGCTGCAATATTATAGTAGTGTCGCAGTCAAGCTTGTCTAATGAATACGTCTATTAGGTAGTATGAATTAGGGAAATTAGAGTATAAATTGTTTCATAGAGATTGTTATTGTTGGTTATTGTTGTTTTATATTTTATTTTATTTTTTTATTTTTATTTTTTTTTTTTTTTTTTATATTTCTATATTTCACTTTTCTTTTAATACAATTTATATATTTCGCAGCATTCACAAGAATTTATCAAATTATATAGAAAGTTGAAAAAAAATGAAAAACCTTCAATAATATTCAAAAAAAAAATCACTAAAATTCAATAAAACCCAAAAAATCAACAAAATCATCATAAACTCCTCCCCTGACAAACTCCCATTAAATTTAACCCCAAAATACCTTCATTCAATTCATTCCATTTCCTACTCTATAACCCCCAGATCATGTGACCTCACTTCCACTAACAACCAGCGCTAAAATTATGACTATCATTATCAATCATTATCAATAACCGTTCTTATTACTCCATGTCATCCGGCACCGTCTTAAGTGACCAAGATGAACCAGATATTGGTTTGATTAACTACTTCTGTGATGAAATGGTTCCTAACTTATCACTAAATAGGGAATTGCTTTGCAATTGGAAGATGGTGTTGTTAGACAACGTGAGTGATTATGATGTGTTAGTGGCTATTATTGAAGAGGAGATAATATTGGGCAATCCTAACAATGACTTCACTCATGTGAAATATGAAAATGTTGAAGAATTCTTGATTAATTTGAGTCAATTGAGCCATGATGTGTTTTACGACTTTAAAACTATAATGTTTGAATTGTTAATTAATGTATTATGTTCTTGTTATACAACTAAAATCCATAGTATAAGAGAAAATATCCATCATCTTATCATTACCAGATTTTTACAATTGGTTAAAACAGAAAATTACCGGGATTTGTATAATGATAAACCATTGGTGTTAAACCAACACTTCCGACTTATTGTTACTTTGCTTGAATTGGGTTGTAATACTAAAGTTTTCCAATCTATTATCCTCCAATTATTGAATAGTAATGATTTCAATGAAAGAATTATTCTTCTTGAGTTACTTAATACCATTATGTCCAAGTATCCTGCTCATTTTAACTTTATAATGTTCCAAAGAAGACCTATAGTAGTACCATTAAATAATACTTTGACCTCAACTAAAGGGTTCGCTATTCATTCTTGGTTTAAAATTAATGATGCTGATAATCAATTCCAGGAATATGGTGATGTAGATGTTCCTATAATAACATTATTCACTTTGGCAAACTCATCTGGAAATGAAAATTCCAACATTTTAAGGATTCAATTGATTAATTATAATCAATTTATGGTGGAAATTGTAAATAAATCAAATGATGATTCCAATTTGCAATTTTCTTTTAATCAAATTCTTAATTTGGATCCTTCTCAAGCCAATGAAGGCTATACCCATTTTGTCATTTCTTATGATAATCATGCTAATCTTAACTTGTTTATTGATGGAGAGTATTCCGAATCAATTCCTTGTCCTGCTTTACTAAAGTCCCTGGAAGGTTGGAATAAATTATATATTGGAAGAGATGAAAACTATTCAACCAATAAGGATGAATTGCTTCTAAGAAATTTGACCATTTTAGATACCGATCTTTCTTATCATTGGATCAATCTTTTTTATCATCTTGGCCTTGGCTACGACTGGAATTTCAAAGAATTTACCAACGACAACATATTCAATCTTTTGAATCATTTAAGTTTTGAAGGATTGGCTAATGTGTCCCTTAAACTCAAAGAACTAACTGGTATGCCTCATAGAAGAAATAGTTTGAGACAATCATTGAATTATTTATCTTTGAACAATAGTCAAAATGTCCAGACTGATACTCTACCACTGCCAAATAAGAATAAAACTAATGGGATAACGATAAAGAACTTAATTGACAAAACGGCTATTGTAAATTGTCTTGTCAATACTAAAATAAAACAATCCAGTATTATTTTTGATAGCAATGAAGATGCATTAATGACAAAACTTGAAACACCAAAGACTTCCCAAGTTTTGATCCATAGGTCTCAATCGTTACACGGTGCCTTTTATACCATAGGTGGATCAGCATTATTACTTCAACTAATTGAAACCATAATAAATAATAGTGCAACCATATCACTGGAGCACAGAGATACTCTTCTTCAAAGGTCATTACAGTTATTATTCACCGTGATAAAAAATAATTGGAGATTGAGTAAAGAATTTGATAATATCTGTGGATACGGAATATTACTGATTCTCTTTATGAATTACAAAAATATAAACAAGTCTTTGACATTTAACCTAATTCCAGAAGTCAAAACTAATGAACTCGACGATACTTTATTAAAATTGATATTTAAATTTGTGGGATATGACTTTACTAATCCTCAAGAATCAATTATAATAAATCCTAATGCCTACAGACTTTTGATTTTAAATTTTGACTTATTCCATGGATCACAGTCATTGTTATTTTTGTTAAGGCAACTTCATCTTGTCATGTCAGAAAGTAAACATAGGGAATTTAATCGAATGGAATTGAATAAAATGAAATTGTTAAAAAAATTGTTGCATTCTTCCAAGAATCCAACTCTAACGTCTCATCCTTTATCTAATGAAGAAATTCATGAATTCAATTCCATACTATCAACTATAATAAAGTCAGAAATATCAGTCGAAACAATAAAGGCAGTTGCCCACTACATTATCTATTCATTCTATACTCTGCCCCATGAATGTAATGCAGAGTTTGGGTACATTGCATTGAATTCTTTGACAGAAATAATTTGTAATGAAGATTCCACCATTAAAGTAATGAAAAAATTCTCCAGATCAATAACCCTTCATTGGATATTATTATTATTTAATGTAAAAGACAATGCTAAAGTGGTGAATTCTAAAGAAGTAACTTTATGTGCTATTAGACTATTGACAAAGCTATTAGGAACTTTAGGTACTGGTATTATTCGAAAATTCTTTCAAGTGAATCATGGATTAGATGTATTAACTCATTACTTGAAAGAATGGTGGTCTGATGATGAAGTATTATGTCTTGTGTTTACTTCAGCATTTGGAGTTGGTCTTGATGATTATTGTGGGCAATATAAGTCTTTAGTTGAAATAATCCCCCTGAAAGATGATCCTCGAAACCAAAAGTTTACCAAGCTTGTATTACCTTACATGTTGAATTTATTGAACAATATGGTGTTGAAATCAGTATATGATTTGAGTCAACGAAAGGGAAAGGTCTTGAGTGCCCCCAGTACTCCAACTCGTGATGATATCAATTTAGACATCTCTTTGGATGCCATACACCTCATAAATCAATACAGTTCTTCCATAGAGAAGGGTTATAATAATATCGAACCATTACAATCCTTCTATACTGAGAAAGAATGGCTAGATGGTGTGTTTGAATTGGTTAGTTATTTAAGATTGTTTTTAACATGGGAGAAATCAGAACTCCTTACTAACTTCCAAAAGAGTTATCAGAAATTGACTCGGGTATTGTCAAACATTCTTATATCTAAACTGTTCAAAGAGAATACATTTTTCAATATCTTTAATAAGCTTAATGAATCCACCAAGACATTAGTTCTTGATATTATATTTCCAAGGATATTTGATCATATAAATGAATTTATCTCCGTTTCCAAATTTATTTTTAATGAACGAGAATTCTTTAATGAATCAATAAATTTGCTTAGTTTCTACAATACAGAATATATTAATCATGGGTTCTTCATAAATGAACGTGATTTAACCAGTTATCTAACCTGTATTTTAGGAATCATTGAATTAAAAAAAGATACAAATATTGGTCCTTTAAGAAGACTAAAATCAATTCTAGGGGATTTATTACTATTAAAAGTAAGAAAGGTTTCTGAAGATTCTAGAACTGAAACTGAATGGGTGAATGTAAATTCAAACTCAAATATAAACTCAAGTCCTAGTAGTGAAACAGATGATTCGTCAGATAAGTTTGCTTTAGAGAGATACAAGAGTGCAGTTAAGTTTTTATTATACAGACAAGTTGTCATTCTTCAAAAAGAAACCTTGAATAATGAACAGTTAGCTTATCTAATAATATTTTTATTAGGGAATTTCTTTAAACTTCCAAATAGAGAAGCTACTGAACCAGAAAATCTTTTTAATTTACTTCGAACGGCTTATATTATGAGACAAGAAGATTTCCCTGAAATTATTGATATAATTACAAATGGAATTGAATATAGTGCTGCCAATAAATTGATTGGTGAACTTTTTGAAACTTTACAAGTTAAAAATGATGAAGAAACATTAAGATCATTATCCAAATTCCCTACTTATAAACACATATTTAATCAAGGTTACTATTCCCTTCTCTCAAGAGATAGAGATTCATCTAAAATGAATCTTCATGATATGATTAGTATTGCTCTAAACAACGGAGGAAGACTTGGACAGCTCGAAAACATATATATCAAGAGTTTTGATCGTGATTGCATTCAGCTAAAAGATCAAATAATCAATGGAGAATTAGTGAAATTTAATAGAGCCAGTCAAGACCATCATGAAAATCTTGTTTATTTTGCAAATACTTATAGTACAATGGAAGTAGAAATTGAAAGGTTGAGAGGTTATAATATCATTCCTAATTCATATGCTTTGGATTTTATTGAAAATTCAGATAGAATAAGAATGAGAATGGTAATTGAAGATCAATTATCTGATTCAGAAAAGCTTTCTTACAACATTGATGTCCCAGTGAAGAAAGTTGAACCTCTTCAACCAGACAAGTCATTAGATACTTATAAATACGCTATGGATAAACATGGTATTGATACATTAAGTCTTTCTACTGATGATGTGTATTCTGATTTAGGAGAAGAATCTTTTGAAGTCATTGATGATGTACCTGATGCTAGTGAATCAGATAATATTTCAGCTTATGAAGATAAGAATAGAAAAGTATTGAGAAGTCTTTATTTAGGTGATCATATTGTTTCATTATGGAACATTAGTCAAATTAATGGATTAGCTCCTATTGAAAGTTTGATGATTCTTGGATCCACTCACATATATTTGATTGAAAATTACTTTCATTGTGATGATGGGAATGTCATTGATGCCCAAGATGCACCTACTGAGTTGAGAGATTCATATTTACAATTAATTAACCTGCAATCCAAGAACTTCTCCAAAAATAGTACTGGACCAAGAAGCCATAGAAACAAGAATTGGAGTCTTGATACTTTGAGTTCTATATCCAAACGTCAATTTTTACTTAGAGACATTGCCTTGGAAATGTTCTTTACCGATGGTGCTAGTATTTTGTTAACATGTATCTCTAGTAAAGAAAGAGATTCTATTTTCAATCAATTACATCATTATTGTATTGGGAAAGGATTAGACTCCGACTTATCACAAACTTTACTGTTATCATCATCTATTAATCAAAATCAAAACTCGGGATCTTTTTTTGCTTCCAAAATTGCTTCTGCTTTTTCACCAATGGGGAATAATAATATATTAGCAGCTACCAAGAAATGGAAACAAGGTGATATGTCGAACTTTTATTATTTGATGATTATAAATACATTAGCTGGTAGAACATTCAATGATTTGACACAATATCCAGTTTTCCCCTGGGTTATTGCTGATTATAATAGTGAAGTTCTTGATCTTTCCAATCCCAAGACATTTAGGGATTTATCAAAGCCTATGGGAGCACAAGATAGAAACCGGGCTAACGAGTTCAAAGAAAGATATGATGCTCTTGATAGTCTTCAAGATGATAATGCACCACCATTTCATTATGGTACACATTATTCTTCGGCTATGATTGTGACATCATTCTTAATCCGGTTAAGACCTTATGTACAATCGTACTTGTTATTACAAGGAGGGAAGTTTGATCATGCCGATAGATTATTCAATTCCATAGGGAAAGCATGGTCATCGGCATCTAAAGATAATACTACCGATGTAAGAGAATTAATCCCGGAATTCTTTTATTTATCAGAATTTATGGTTAATTTAAATAATTTTGAATTTGGAACTCTTCAGAATGGTGAAGTACCTAATGATGTTGAATTACCTAAATGGGCACATGGAGATCCCAAAATCTTCATTCAAAAGAATCGAGAAGCATTGGAAAGTCCTTATGTATCAGCTAATTTACATCTCTGGATTGATTTAATCTTTGGTTATAAGCAAAGTGGACCACCAGCGGTTGATAGTTTAAATGTATTTCATCATTTATCATATAATGGAGCTATTAATCTTGATAATATTAATGATGATTTAGAAAGAAATGCAGTTATTGGAATGATTAATAACTTTGGTCAAACTCCAAACAAAATCTTTACAAAACCACATCCTCAAAAGGAAACCTTGAATTTACCCAATTATTACTTTACACCAATAAATGATAGTGAAGCCCCTAAATTGGTATTTGAATCCAAGTTAAGAGTACCAATGAAGAAGATTGAAATCAGTTCAAAAAGTGGTAAATGGGTGGGAAGACCAGCGTGTGTTGGTAGTGAAGATGATATGCTAATCAGAAAGATAGGTAATCAAACCGAGAATAATGGGTCGATTATAATCAATTCAACATCATTTTTGGACATTCATCGAACTAATATTACCAACATTCTACAAATTGGTTATAAACTATTCCTCACAGGATCAGAAGATGGGATCATTAATATTTGGAGATGTAACTTAAAGCCTCATGTTACACTACAATTCCAAGGAGTTCTCAGAGGTCATTTGTGTAAAATCAATGACTTGAAGTATAGTAAGAGTTACAAAGTAGGAGTATCATTGGATGATGATGGTAAGGTAATAATGTGGGATTTCACCAGGTTCAAGTTTATCAGAAGCTTAACCAGAGATAGAAACAATGATAATAGTTCACTGGGATGTAAAACCACATTTATTGATATTTCCAATGATAGTGGGAATATAGCCATTGTGGAGAGTTCCCATAACACAAACAAAGTGTGGATATACACCATTAATGGAGAAGTAATAACCACTACAAATATTAAACCCGGTAACATTACCAGTATGAAATTTGGCAGTATCAATGATTCCAGAGTAGAAACTGGAAAACAGTTAACTACAAATGTTCATACATATTGGAGTACAGAATTGATTTCTTTTGCCTATGGTGGTGATAATAAGTTTTTGGATATTCTTGAATTGAAACCTGATGATTCAGGGGTGTGGACATTAACCGACTTTAGTACGTTGTCATTACACAAGTATAATGTAGGAGATATAACCACATATGAATTGCTTAAACAAAGCGTGGTTGATCCTGAAGATAAGTTAAGTAGAGGATACTTGGATATAATTATGGGTGATAATAATGGAAGGGTATTTAAGTGGTGAAGAGTGAGCAGTGTTGAGTGATAAAAGATATGATATAAGTGATAAGTAATATCTGATAAGTAATATGTGATGATGTACTAAATAATACTACATCTTCTTCATAACACTATAACCATACTCTAAAGTGATAAATTCTAATGATAAATAGTAATGAATTATGACAATAATCTCTAGCAATAGTGCGAATAAGGACAACACGAGAATAATCTCACTATCTACAATGATAGAGCTAAAGAAGTTTGTACCACCAGTACTGCTAAAAACAGTAATATCATGTGTTATTTGGTACCTGGTGTCTTCAATAACATCACAGCTTACAAAGAGAATTCTAATTGAGTATAGTTATCCACTATTTCTAAGTCAATTCCAGTTTCTAACGGGATCAATATTGTCATTTATATTTATTGTTATGGCAAGAAAGTTTCCTAATATTCACACTCATTTCCCCACGGGAAGTGTTCCCCGAGATTCCACAGGTCCTATGTTTAGTTTGGGGGCTTTTCTTAAGATATTGCCCTTGGGATTGTTTCAATTTGGTGGTAAATATTGTTCGTTGAGTGCAACTTCATTGATCTCATTAGCAACGGTTTCCAGTGTAAAGGCGTTATCCCCATTGTTGATTGTTATTGGCTACAGGTTGGTCTATAGGGTGAGGTTTCCTCTAGTAACTTACTTATCATTAATACCATTAGTGGGAGGAGTAATTTTGATTGTAACGTCAGAATCGCCTAGAGAAGTAACCGCTATTGAAGATACTGAACAATTAAAAGCAAATCAAGTCAAAGGGTTAACATTTTGCTTTATAAGTGCATTTATTTTTGCCGCCCAGAACATCTATGGTAAGCAATTGATTACCTGGGACACTGATGGTAGTAATCCCGAATCGCTTGCCTTGGACGTAAAGTATAAATCCAACAATAAAGATGATGTATGGAAAGCCAAAAAGAACGTTAGACAAAGAACCAATTCCATTAAATTGCCCTATTCCACATCTGATTTGACATTAGATGAAAAGGCCCATTCTTCACAATCTAGTTCTCAGCACTACACAGAAGAGATAAATAACAATAATAGAGTGCTTAATAATCCCTTTGGTTCATTAGTCAGTGAATCACATCATGTAACCAAACCCGATAAAATGACGGTTATATTCTACTGTTCAATTATAGGCTTTGTTATATCTATAACTGGATTTGTTTTGAATGAACTCCCTCATCTTCTAGACATATTTGCTGGTAGATTACAAGAATCAACACCAGAAACCAAATCAGGGATTCTGGTGGTGTTTTACCTTATCATGTTAAGTTCCGTCTCCCATTTTGTACAAACACTATTAGCATTCCATTTATTAGGATCAATATCAGCCGTAAGTTATTCCGTGGCTTCCATGATGAAGAGAATCGTTTTAATTGCCATAAGTATTGTTTTGGCTTTAGGTGATGAATCTGATCCTAATAAATACTTATTTGGTAAAATGTCAGGATCCCAACTTCTAGGTCTTAGTTTCATTGCCATTGGACTTTACTGCTACGATAAATGGGGGTCCAGGAACTCTAAAGAGAAGAGTTGATTGATTCTTTTCCCAACTACGTTATCATTAATCCCTGTGTAATATATATACATATATGTTTGGAAGGCTAGAATGCTCCATTCTAATAATCAGTAGAATCAAGCTCGCAAATTCCGTGACTACCTGTACATAAATGCACAACTAGTATACTATAGTATGTGTTGTAGAGAGCGATAATCCTGGGGTTTCGGAATATGGTTTTCCTAAATCATCACCCTACAATAATACACATACAGGTACAATAAAGAGGAAAAATTTTCTTCATTCCTTGGGTTTATATAGATTCCGCGACTGACCGGGTAATAGGTGAGTAATGAGTCCGGGTAACATTTACTGAGAACAAACTTTATAAAAGTAAAACTGTATAGATATTATATCTTTGAGAACACCGTTGATAGATAATCCATTTCTGATGAAGTTATTAGTTGTGATAGTGGGATTAATATTGACCTTATCACAGGCTGTGGTTCTAGAAGGTTCTTTGCACGGAATTCACAATGGATTCAAGCTCTATAAGGAGGAACAGGTTGTTAATGGGAACAACTTGGGACTGAGATTCAGGGTTAAATTGACGCTGTATGATACATTAGAAGTGAAAAGAAGTTTAATAGATAATGAAGGAAAGTTTAAGTTTTATGATTTGAATGATGGAAGTTACGATATGTATATATATTCCCATGATTTCGATATAGATTGTGACCGGTTTATAATTGATATTAGAGATGGAGATGTCTTAGCCCGGCCTTATTATGTGGGGATGGCTAATGATCCCTTACAAATCCCGGTACAAAATATCACTGAAAAAGGACTTTCTGTAACAGTCAAAGATGGTAAAAAGTACTATGAAGCTCATCTGAGTTCTCTTAATGATATGATCATGAACAGTCCATTTGGGATCATTTTTAAGAACAGAATTTACACAGGGTTATTCCTTTTCTGTGTTTGTATGACAGTAGGTCCTTATATACTTGAATGGGTGAATCCTGAGATGGCCAAAAAATGGAATGAAGCTAAGGATGAGTCTAGAAAACAGTTACAGCAGAGTCCGACAGGGTCAGGACAGGCGGCAACCGGTCAGACAACCGGTCAGACAACAGGTCAGACAACAGGTCAGACAACAGAAAAGTTAAGCAGAGCCAATATGAAGAACCGTAGGCGTTAGTGATTTAGTCATAGAATAAAATAAGTATAAAATGCAAAGTATGAAATGCAACAGAATACAACAAAATACATCAGAATAAAGAGCATCATAGAACACAATGTTATAGAAGATATCATCATTAAAATACTCTTACAGAAGATATCATCACACAACATCACATCATCAATATACACCTTACACATCTACACCTTAACATTAAGCTTGAACCCCACAATAGACCATCTACTTATATACCACGATAACACACTTGCCATAAGCATCATACCACAAAATAAAGCAAACATATCATAACTATGATCACTATGATCACCAATAATCGCTGCTGCTAATGGAAACCCAAATAAGTTACTAAAACTAACAAAGAAATACATCAAACCGTATCTAGAACCAAATTCTTTCACAGGACTAATTTGTCTTAAACAAGCAGGAGAAAGAGACAATATCAGAGCCGAAAAAAACCCAAATATCAGAATAAACACATAAAGAATAACATGGTTGGAACCAAAAGGTAACCATAAAACAAACACCAGAAGAAAGCAACCAAATACCATACAAGTCATGACATTAAAATGACCTAAAACGTCAGCCAAATAACCAGGAATCCACCTTCCTAATACTCCACAACAACTATAACATGTTAATAAAAGATAAGTATCAGATTCCCGTAATCCTTGAGATATAGCATAAGTCCCATAATAGGTGATAATCAACATAAGTCCCAATTCACCGAAGAAAATGCCTCCAGAAAGGAAAGCAAACCTCATTTCTCGGAAAGCTTTTAAACCAACAAATTCTTTTCCAGCTTCAAGTACTATTTTCATTTTACCTCGTTCATCTTCATTTTCATCAGCACTTAAAGGATTGATTCTAGTTCTTATTATCATGATAGAAAGAACTTTACAAGCTAGGGAAAAAAATGCTAAAACTCTAATGGCCCAAGTGAACCCTACTGAAGGATATAAACTTCTTAACATTATAGGAATACAAATACCACCAATGGAGCCACCAGTAGTACTTATTCCTATAGCCAAACCAATATTCTTAAGAAACCAATGACTAATTACTCCAATAGTAGAAGGAATACTAATACTTATTCCAGCTCCCACCAATATAGAAAAGCTAACGATAAAATGCCATACTTTTTCCCCACTAGCTGACCCCATTAGACCTGCAAATACAAGCAACGTACCAATGATCATCGGTTGATAAGGACCTTCTATATCAAAATAAATACCAGCAAAAGGTGTAAGTCCATAGACAATAGCCAAAAATATAGAGAAAATCCATGAGATCGATGAAGGACTTGATTCCGATAATTGATTTCTCGTTAAATATGTCTGAATAGCCCCAATAGAATTTATCAATCCAAAATCAAATGTCAACCCCAAAAATGTCCCAAATATAATACTATAAGCTCTCCAACCACCATCAGGATAATCCATGGTGTCGGTTTCATTACTCAGCGAATTGTCATTACTCAGCGAATTATCATTTGCAGCCATCTCACCGGATTGGGACGAGCCATCAGAATGCGTCAACTCAGTAGCCACACTTTGTGACGATTCATGGCCCCAAGTTTCAACTGCTATAGTAGAACGAGTTTCTAATTCAATCAGAGACATTACAATATAACATTAAAAGAAACGCCTTATAATAACCAAAATTCCGCTGAAAAAATTATCCCTTATACAATTATATACACGCAACCTCACGGAATTGCTATAAAAAAAAACAGAAATAGCTGCGAACACCACAGTTATACCAAATTTAGTAATAATAACCGGAATATCTAAATCTTTATGTTGATTGTAAATCCAACGGATCTATGACGACAAAAGATCCAAAAAAGGGTTGCAACTGTAGTCATTAATCCACAAAACAAACTAAACATTTGGTAATTAAATTGAGACAGGTCGCCAATTATAGCAGCAGCTAAAGGAATTCCAAAAAGATTGCCTATACTGACGAAAAAGTACATAAGACCGTATCTAGAACCAAATTCATGAACGGGAGTGATTTTCCGAAGACAAACTGGAGTTAATGATAATATCAGACTGGAAAAAAACCCAAAGAAAGCAATGAAGACGTATAAAATTACCGGATTGGATCCAAATGGTAACCACAATACCAAGACGGAAACACTACTTCCAGCAAGCATTAGCGTCATGATATTAAAATGACCTAATTTATCACTTAAATATCCAGGACATGCTCTTCCTAATACTCCAGTAGCATTAAATAGAGTTAAAAGAACATAAGAATCACTTTCTGACATTCCTTGAGCCACAGCATATGTTCCATAATAAGTCACTGTAGATAAAAGAGCCATTTCTCCACATAATACTCCTAATACAAGTAAAACAAATTGAATATCTTTGATAGCTGAATAATCAAAAAAGTTCTTTGATGCATTAATGAATCGACCTCGTTTACTCTCTATATCCTTAACATTAGCATTACCTGAAGTCGTCTTCTGTTGATTGGATAAATCCCGACTAAATCTTTCCTTAACCAAAATCGTAGAACAACCAATAAGTCCTGAACAAAAGAACGCCAAAACTCTTATAGCCCAAACAAATCCCAACTTAGTATAAAGACTTCTTAACATTAATGGAATGATAATCCCACCAACAGAACCACCAATAGAACTAAGACCTAAAGCCAACCCAATATGATCATAAAACCAATGACTAACAACTCCCACTAAAGGACTAATACACAAAGCAAACCCAGTCCCTACACATAAAGAAAAAGCAAGAATAAATTGCCAAACTGTAGTACAACTAGCAGTAGAAAATAACCCTACAAAGATCAATATATTCCCCACTACTAGCGGTAGAAACGTCCCTTTGGAGTCAAAAAATGGACCCGTGAATATCGTCACAGCAAACGCCAACGCTAAATGAATAGAAAAGATCCATGATATAGTAGATGCTTCTACTCCCATTAACTGATGAGTAGCTAAATAAGTTTGTATAGCACCCACAGAATTAAGTGTCCCAAATACTGCAGTTAATCCCAAAAACGACCCCAAAATTACCGTGTAAGCCCTTAATCCTCCATCAGGATAGTCCTTACTATCTTCATTAGATGTTACAACGTCTAAGGTATTGGTTGTTACTGGTTCTATTGGTTCTTCTTGTAAAGGTTTATGCGATGAGTCATTGATTTCTCCTGATACCTGAAGGGTTCTTCTGTTGGACAAATTAGTTAATTCAATAACTTGTGAGGAGCTTTCCATGATGAAGAAATGGAAGAAAAGAAATCAGAAATGGAACAAAAGGAATCGGATTACGGAAAATGAAAACTAAAGAGGAAAAGAATCTAAAGCAATAGATCTGAGCGCAAATAACCGCTAACGTAATAAGCGCAATTACCATATATAAAGCGCATATTTCCTAATAGGTTAAGTAGTTGTATATTTCAATTTAATAGTTGTATATTTTCAGTTGTATATTTTCAGTTGTATATTATCACTTGAATATTTTGCACATTTTGCACATTTTCACTTTTTAATAAAACAAATCTATTTCAATCATTATCACCAGTAATTTCAGTCTTAGCCTTCTCGGAATAGTTGGACTTTTCCTTATCATAGGAAGGACTAGGGTTATTATAACCACCATTAACCATATCAAAATTAGTCTTAGCCCAATGTGCAAAAGGATAAGTAGGAAGAGTTTTCAAAGGAGTATCAGGTTTTATAATACCTAAATCAAGTTGACGTTTAATTAAATCATCCAAATAACTTGCAATATGATCACGATAAATTTCAAAACTTTTGTATTTAATAATATCTTCAGGGGCTTCAAAAAGGATTTTTCTTATCAATGAAGGTACTAAAGGTTCATCTTTCATTTCTTCTACATTGTAGAAAGTAGGATGATTAGTGAAAATAATAGCTTGAGATTTTGGTAATTTTCTAAGGGTTTGTCTTTCTACTCTTACATTGAATACAGTAGGATCCATAGATTTAGCTTCTTGAACTAAAAGTTCTGGATCTATATTCTTGTAAACGTTATTCACCTTCAATTTATGATCCCAACTCATATACCAAGAAGCTCTTTCAACAGGAGAATCTGGAGTCAATTTACCAAACCATCTTTCCATTGATTTTTGCAACTTTTCCTTATAATAAGGAACATCTTCATGAATAACATCCAAATGTTTACCAATTTTAGTATCAATACCAAAAGAACCACCTGGGAATGGTACTGCAGCGGCTACCAAATAATGTAATCCATCTTTAGGGTTCATTTTAACCACATAGAAATCTTCCTTTGCCATTTTACTTACAAACACCAATGGATGTTCTTTCAATGGATGGGTCATATCAAGAACTTCTGAAGTCAATTCATTCTTCACAACTTTCCCTTTACTTCCTTTATCTTCTTTTAATGTAAATAATAATGGATATCTCTTAAGCATATGATTAGCTACAGTTTCCATTAACTCTAAACATGCATCTTCACTTTCAGGCAACCAGTCAACATTTTGTTTCCCATACTTCAATCTGACCCGTTCTTTCTCCTGAATATAATGCCAATAGTATTTATCCATATCCAACCAGTGGTTAATGTCTAATTTAAAAATCGACATGGTTTGATGATAAGGCCATCTAAAGGGTCTCCAAGGTCTATCGTCATAATTCTTGACTTGTTCTGGAGTAATATTCAAAGCAGTTGGTTCTGGAGGAATTTGGGGATTAGAGCTATTCGATCCATATGCAGATGATTTTCTTGATTGGTTAGGGGTTGGTGGATTGGAATAGCTGAAATACTTCTTATAGTAGCTCTTATACTGAGTCCATAATCCTTTAAGTTGTTTATGGGATAACAAAAGTGAAACCACAAATGCACTAAGTAATAGTACTAATGATGAGTCCATAATAAGTACAGTTTTATATTATTTACATGTGTCATACTTATATATATATATATATATAGTACTATATATAGCTATCCGCTTTACTGATAACAAGATGCGAAATTGTCTTATCAGAGGACCCTCATTCCTAATGCGGTAAAAGTGTCCTTAAATGTGTCCTTTTTCTCAACCACGAATCCAAATGTTGCCTGAAAGAGTTAACCTTACCTGGAGAATTTAAATAAGTAACGAAGGAATCAAAGAAAGGATCTAATTTACCGGGATCATTGAATGCATATAGGGCCATTAATTGGTCGAACCCGGTTTGCCCGAGTTTACATTTTGAGTAACTCGTAACTAATCTTTGGGATATAAGGTGATTATAAGTGGCATCATTGGTTGAAAATAGTAACCCGCTGGTTTCCCAAATAAATGTTTTAAATACTTTTGTGTTCATGACTTGTATAATGTCATTGGCTAAGATTGGTGGTATTTTTTGGTCAATAATGGTAGTAATAATTCTGTATCTGTAGTAAGCTGAGCCTATAAATCGCAGCTTTCTGCAGTGATCTGCCAATTTGGTGATGGTTTTATAGGTAATATTTAGCGACCGGAAGTAATCTAGCGAGACGTGGTAATTTACTGCGATGGTTTTTTGTAGCCGGTCGGTCGATGGCGGTAAGTTTGGAAGCTGGCTTGGTACTATATCTGAGGTGATATTTTGACACTCAAATACCAACAGTTCAATGTCTTCTGTAATAGGAAGTTTAGATTTATCAAGATCCACATATTTCTTATCAAGTAAGTTACTTAAGTAATCAATAATTTGTTTGTGACCTTTGTCTTTGTCTTGGATGAGTTGCAAACCAAAGGATTGATATAACTTGTGTTGGACAACAAACTTGTCTATGGCATCTTTAACCAACTTTCTTTTCCTGACAAATGTTCCATAGTCATTATAAAGCCAGAATTTGTAGATATAGTAGTTCACAGCATTATAGGCCATGTAAGAAATCAACTTCAAACTATCAGAATCAAGCTTAGACTCTTGATTTATTACCGGAACAAAACTGGTCTGTAATTTCTTCAAATATTGGTCTCCAATATACCCTTGATGTTGATGCAATTTAGCCCTAAAATGTTTAACAACCTCTGTTGCTTCATCTTTACTTAAACTATCAAACATGTCCACGTACTGTTGAACACCAGATTCAACCCAATTTAATGCTTTAGCCGTATCTTGGAAAAGCAATACAGAAAAGTATTGATCAAACTGATGACTATATAAACCACCATTTCCTGAAAGTTTCAATACATCCATGATTTCCAGATCTTGTATTATATGATCAAAAACATGGATATTATCTACCATCCATTGTTTATAGGAATCAGAATTCAATAATGTATAGATTCTCTTATAAAAATTACCCAGGGAGTGTTTCAATATGCTGTATCTAAGATATAGTTTGTAAACTGTATTACCATAAGCTTGTGAATTATCCAACACCACCTTTAAATCAGGTCTTTGAAGCCATGAAGGTGACTCTGGTGTATTTATAATACAGTTATTAATCAAAAGGAATCTTGAAGCCACAGAATCTTTTATTGCTGGCAATAAGAATTGGTTTTCTTCATAATGCAAGAAACGTCTATTCAAATCAAGTAAAGGACCATTATTCAATGCAACAAAACTGGTTACTTGATTCAATGTATGATGGAATGACTCTTGTTTGTGTCCAGAGTAGATCCCAGTTAATCTTTTCATGCAAATGGTAGGATTGATTAAAAAGGAAATCCCTAGTAAATGATATATTGTGAAGGTAATGTCTTTAGAATTGAAACTAGACTCTAGATTCTGAAAGTCTTTGGATTTGGAAATAACTTTGGTGATGTGTTCAATTCCTAAACTATCATGTCTTTTATCCAACAAAGGAGCATTTATCATTCGATACAGTAAAGGAACCGATCGTAATACAAGTTCTCCCAATTTATACATCTCGTCATAATAATTGGAATCCAATGTATCATTAGGAAATAGTTTGGAAGAAACATTCTCTGGAAGTTGTTCTATTGGTAACTTTATTCTATATTTATAGTCAAGAAACATCTTCCCTTTAGGTAATAGTTCGTTATTGTCCAAATATTCATTCATTATATTCAGTAGCCAATGATTTACATCGACTCCTAAGCGTTCAGCAAGTCCAATATATTGAATAACAACTTTCTTCTTATCGACGTTTTTCAGTAATACTTTCCAATTATTATCTTTGACGATATCATCAAAAAACGTTAACTTATACATATAAGTACAACTGGAGTAAAACTTTTCAATAGCACTTGGAGATAATTGTGACTTTATTAAGGAATCACCATGACTATGAAGCTCATTTAATGATTGCTTTATCTTTCCAACATCAATATCAGAGCCAGGAAAATAGTACTGTTTAATATCATCAACCAGTTCACCATCACATAGATAAAATATACTATAGGAACGTGATTCAGGAAGTAAAGGAAGTTGATAATTAACATCAATTAGAGAGTCACTTCTATCACCTCGATTATATAAAATGTATGGATCCACTAGTTTCTTTTCATTAACATCATTTAACCATGAAAAGTATGGTTGGTGATGAGATGACTTTTCATGATACTTTTCATAATACTTTATCTTTGAAAATTCGAACATTGAATCAACAATATTCACAGAAGACACAGAATAGTATCTTACACCAAACCAATGTTTATAACCATAACCGTAGCATCTTCGTAGATAGCATCTTGTGAGTAGATGCATTATTAAAGAAGAGAATTGCGAAGACAAGACAAGAGATACAACTAGAGATACTAGACATATAAGAGACACAAGAGATAAAACACACTAATACGTAAATGTACATTTTACTGGAACACCAATAAAAGAACAGGGAGATGATTAAATAGCTTCTGGTCACCCTATGATAAAAGAATTAACTATTAAACAATATATATATAAAATAGATTGATAAACGAGATTATAATCTTCTACCTCTTCTACCACCCTTTCTTCTGGTGGAATCAGAAGGAACTGGAGTTACATCTTCAATTCTACCAATTCTTAAACCAGATCTGGCTAAAGCTCTTAAGGCAGATTGACCACCTGGACCTGGAGTTTTAGTCTTGGTACCACCAGTAGCTCTCAATTTGATATGAACAGCGTTGATACCAACTTCTTTACATTTTTGAGCAACATCTTGAGCAGCCAACATAGCAGCGTATGGAGATGATTCATCTCTATCAGCTTTGACTTTCATACCACCAGTAACTCTGGAGATGGTTTCTTTACCGGATAAATCAGTAACATGAACGAAAGTATCGTTAAATGAGGCGTAGATACGGGCTACACCGAAAACAAGGGAGCTATCGGTTTGAGCTAAAATAATGTTAGTATGAGGTTGGGCTTTGGCGTATACCAGGTTATAAAGTCTAAAGATCACATGTTATAGGGTTGTCATGGTAGAGATGATGAATATACTATCAATTTAATATTTCAATAAAAGGAAACCACGTTTGAATTTAACTGAGGGAAAGAATCTTGTTCTTTTTTTGTATCATTCATCATTTCTTCTCTCATAGACAAGTTATTGATTTCATGACAATTTTTTTTTGATATTTTTCACTTTATAGTTTTCACATCATTGGGATCCCACCACTATAATAAACGTTGAAATTCTATATTCTCTGACTTCCCATGTAACTTCATCAAATAACCTTATAGTACTTTTCACTTATTATCTAACATACCAGTAGACATGCTGAATACGATATATCTATTAAAGTAGAGAAAGAAGTTTTTTCAGGTTGAGAATTTTTTTAATTGAAAAATTATTTAGAAGATGGACACGACTTGAGAAATGTTGTGGTCTTCAGGGCTGGAGCCCTAGTTTCTCAACTCTTTGGAGGTGAGTGTTAGATGAATGGGGAGATGTAGGGGGAGATGGATGGAGAGATGGTTGTAGAGATGAAGTGTTTTATAGGCCCCGACTATAATGTAACAGATTAGAGAATTTAATAAGGGTATAAGTGGGATATAAGTGACTTTAAAGCTGTGTTTCTCATCCTCTCTCTCTCTCCCTCTCTCTACAATATTTTTCAAATATGATAATTATACATTAACTTAACTTTTCTTAAATTAAATACAAGTCTAAAGATCTAATAGACGAAACCTAAGATCTTACCAGAAACGTGCTTTCTTCTAGCTTCTTCGTGATCCATGATACCAGATGAGGTGGTCAAGATAACGTAACCGAATTGTCTAGCTGGTAACAAGTTATCAGTCCATCTTTCGATGTCACCAATCTTAAGGTTAAATCTTGGGGAAATGACACCACATTTGTTTAATCTACCGTTTAATTGAACAACAACTTTACCTGATCTGTGGTCATCAATGTATTCGAATTCATTGATGTAACCGTGTTTTTGCATAACAGATAAAAATTTGATGATGACCTTGGAGGATGGTCTGATTAAAACTTGACGTTTACCGGTTTTTTCGGCGTTGTTGATGGCATTTAAAGCATCGGCTAAGACTGAAGTTCTAGTCATGATTTATTTGGTATCTATTAAAGAATATAGAAATAAATTGAAATTTTTTTTTTTCACTTCTCACCTATACTGAAAAGAGTGAGGGAAAAAAAAAACTGAGGGAAAAAAAACAGTCACGGACTTTTTCGGTAGTCGCACTTTAATTGTCGTGCTCGCGGATAGTTTTTTTGAATGAATTTTTTTTCATCATTGAGAACTTAAAGAGTTTTTTAATATTAACTAATATTAGTAGTTGAAGATGCCTGTATGTATTTAAAAGACATTAAGAAGATCAGTGTTGGAAAAGTAAAAGTATAATAATGTAAGCAAATACGCTGGAGCTTGTATTATGGTTAAAACAAGAAGAAAAGAAGAAGAATAGAAGAGAAGTTTAATAGATGACAAAGACCAAAGTTAAAGAGAAAAATGGCACACAAGGGAAAGACATAGACAACATAATTATTTCAATACTTTATTCCAAGTTATTACCAACATCGATCTACCACGGTTTGAAATAAATAATTACTAACATTTTTTTAGTCCCAAAAAACTTTTAAAGTTAAGCAAAAGTTAGCTAAAGCTCAAAAGCAAAACAGACCATTACCTCAATGGATTAGATTGAGAAGTGGTAACACTGTACACTACAATGCTAAAAGAAGACACTGGAGAAGAACTAAATTAAACATCTAAGTTAGTTTCTGCAGACTCAAGTTTTATAACATTTTTTGGTATATATAATAAGATTAGTCAAGCCTTGTAGTAGGATTCTTGGTTAGCATGTTTAATTTCAATAAACAATTTTAAAGTTAAAACAAAAAAAAAAAAGAAAAAACAAATAAAATCACTAGATTTGCGTTTGTCTATATTTTATAACTAATTACTTCCAAAGATACTTTTATCATAACTATACACTTAACAATAAAACACAACGGTTTAAAAAGTTATGACATCAGACCTCTTCTTCAAACACAGTCTCAATGGGTTTCTCCATAAAGGCAGCATGTCCAAAAATACAAACACCAGAAGATCCAATTAACCACATCAATGTAGAAATAGGACTGGCTAAAAATGCTAATGGAATTGTAACAATCATTAACCCGGTATATAATTGAGAAGTGGTGAATCTTCCTACTGGTAACACCAAATCACCACCACCTAACTTATTAATACCAAAAACCCCTCCAAGTAAAATTCCAATAACAAATAATAATAATAAATTGGTCACTAAAGCATAAACACTTAATAATGCTCCAATCAATATATAATTGGCGGAATAATAACCAAGATTATATGATACTCTACCTTGAGCATCACCAAAATTATTTGGTTTACTAACTCTTCTAAAATCAAAGAATTCTTGTGGTGGACGAAGTTTAGCTACTGATGATTGTAATGATCCAAAATCATCCTGAAGTCTATCCAAACTTAATCTTTCAGTTACTTGATTAATCTATATTGTTAGTAAAAAAAAAAAGAATCAAAATAAAAAACCCATGAAAACGGAATTTATGGAGAAAAAAACAGCTTAATTAATTTATCACTATTTTCTTTTTATATTTCTCTGTTTGTGTCTCTCCCTCTCTCTCTTTATACTTACAGGTAAAGCAGATAAAAAAGACATGTTTATTTACGTGTAATTAAAAAGTTTCAACCTCACATCAAATTGATAAAGACAACTGGCGCATAGTTACACAAAAGCGCCAGGAATAACTGCAAAAAAAAAAAAAAAAAAATACTAGTGTAACCTGTAAATTATATTACTATATAAACTATTATAAACTACTCTAAACCCAAATCTTTCATGACCATGGCCTTACAAATGGGATGATAAGTCGATTGGAATTTCATGAAGTAGTGTAGAGCCTTATTATGGTCAACACTATTAAGAGCCATATAGCCAGGACGGACAAATTTCATTCTGCCTACAGTTCCTAACCATTGACCTAGTATGTCATAGAATGCTTCATTATGACCACATTGGACTTGAAGAATGTACCATCTAGACACTACTTCACTATTAGCAGATTGAGAATAGACTGAACCATAGATATCGTTAAGAGCATTTAAAGCATTAAGGTTATCCTTCCAATTGAAATGGTGATGTTTATCATATGCAATTAAGGTTTCCAAAAACACAACTGATTGGTTAGCTGTAAGATCTTTGATGTCATCAGTGGTGAATAAATCGTACAAGTTGGCATCAGAATTGACGGCCAGATACCATTTATCAGCCAAATCATAGCATTGATCAACTAAAGAGGTATCAAACTTTGGCTTCACTGGAGGCATTCCTGGTTTAAATAACCAAGTATCCCAATCAATAGAGTCCAATTTTTCATGGTCTTCAGTGAAATAATCATATAAACAATCAATAAACTGATAAGTGTCTAAAGATTTATACTTGAAAGTATTAAAATAATGAGGAATAAACCCATTGAACTTTTCTTGAGTTAATAAAGTTTCTATGTGCATTAATAATGTAGATCCCTTTTCATAGGGAACAGTGGAAAAAGAATCATCAGGATCTCCACCACCTTTTAAATTTTGGACCAAAGTGGAGAATCTGGAAGCTGATTCTCCCATAGCCTTGATAGAATTGTCTAAGTCAAACCAACCAATAATGGCAGCAAAATGACGACCAGCTTCTCCATGAATGGCTCCTAATATTCTTCTTTCAAGATAAACACACCAACCTTCATTTAACCAAAAATGTTCCCAAGAACAATTAGTGACTAGATTACCAGCCCAAGAATGAGCCAATTCATGAGCTATGACGTCGATGTTTTGTTTATCACCAGTAACAATAGTAGGAGTAGCAAAGGTAACATTAGGGTTTTCCATTCCACCGTAGGGAAAAGATGAAGGTAAAATCAAGGCATCATATTGATCCCATTCATAATTAAACACGATTTTTTCAGCGGCATTGATAAATGATTCCATATCATCTTGAAATTCCAATTGGCATTTGTTCAAGTGAACTGGTTCACAATAAATATGAGATCTTGGGCCAATAGGAGCTTTTGCAATATCACCGGAAGCTAAAGCTACAAGATAAGAAGGAATAGGAACCGGTTGTATGAACCTATAGGTATTTGGATCAGAAGATTCGACAGGACGTCCAGACATTACAGAATTATAAGGAGATTCAATGGACATGTTAAAAGGACTCTTTAATGCTGGAGTGTCAAAACAAGGAAATAAGGATCTAGCATGAATGGCTTCACATTGGGAGAATAAATATGGATTTAACTTCCCATCAGTAGCTTCTTTATCTAAAAATTGAATAGCAGTACATTGATTTGTAGTTTGGAAACCGATTTTAACCATAATAGAAGTATTTTTACTCCCACAATAATCAATCACTAAAGAAGACCCTAAAGGACCTTGTCTTTCATTAACAGTAAACAGTGTCTTACCACCATCAACAGAAACATTATGCACCACTATAAAAGAAGTATCCAATACTATTTCAGTAGTATCCTCAACCACATCTAATTGATATTCTACTTCCCCTTTCAATATCTGTTCATCAAATAATACTTTAAAATCAAGCGTGGTATTCTTAATCAGGAAACTAGTATAGTTGGATAATGTTGAAGGATCTGTTTCTGGAGATTCCTTAGGAGCCCATTTGGTATAACTTCTAACTGTCATCTAGTAACAGTTTTTTTGGTTAAAATAGTTGGAAATAGTTTAATTAACTTTACAAACCAGTTGGAAACCTGTCACTTAAGATGAATTTGTACAATGCCATATCCTGTGGTTTCGCACCCTAAAGGTATAAGGAGCCGCATAGTTGGCGGTGAAAAACTAAGGTTTATAGTGCCAGTTTAGTTTGCCGCACACATAATAAGAGGTTCTTATTGGTTGCTAAAGGAGAAAAAGAAGATGAAATTTAAAAGCGGCGTTATGAATGGAAGGCGTTAGAGATATGGTTAAGTAGTGATGGTAATGTCAACGGAAACGTTAGAGGTGATTGTGTTTGTGTGTGTGTGTGTGTGTTTGTATTTATGTATATGACACATTTCATATGACATATGACATTTGACATATGTCTTATTTCTCTTATTTCTCTTGTTTCTCACTTCTCTCACTTCTCTCACTTCTCACTTCTCTCACTTCTCACCTCTCTCACCTCTCTCACTTCTCTCACTTCTCTCCTTATGTTTTGCAACACTCAACAATCTCATGCTTTACAACCTTCTCACTCTTTTCACTCTTCTCACTCTCTATAATCATCTCGCGCGAACCCTTTGTACCTTGACTTCTCCTATTGCCTTATTCTATCATTTCCGGTTATTGTTAACTTCTTTACCTATTTTACCTATTTTACCTTCTTTACCTTCTTTATCTGTTGGTTTTTTTTTGTTTTTTTTGTTTTTTTTTTTTTGTTTCTTTGTTTCTTCTCAACTCTTCTCTCTTTCTCTTCTCTTTTGTCTTCTCTTTTCTCTCTTCTTTTTCTACCCTCCCTTATTCTTTCCTTTTCTTCCTTTCCCCCTCAAATCAACTTTCGCACACATGATTAACTGGTAACTCATTTGAAACTGTATCTTCTCCTAAACCCTTATTTGATTCCACATTCGTTACTCCTATTTTCTTACTATCTTTTATGAGTGTTTAACTATGGATGAAGCAGAATTAGTCAAATCGCCTCTTCAACAACTCGAATTGCAAACTGCCAGATCAAGATCAGCCGAGAGTCCTTCTGCTAATGGTGATCCTGAATCTTATGTTAACCCTGATCCTGTGGTATCTCCTACGATTAATACTCTTAATGATAAGTTCGAAAGAGACCGTGGTAGTGTCTATTCATTTGACTCCGTTAGTACTAATGGTAGATTGCTTGATCGCTTGGGGTTGGAAAGTGATGATTTCTTGGATGAAGAATTCGATTCTCATTTTGATTCCCATTTTCAAAATGAATCTTCTTCTCTTCCTTTTCCATCCAACAATGGTCCTTTTCCATCTAACAGTGGCCCTTCTTCTTCCAACAATGGCCCCGGTCAACTTCAAAGTCCTTTTATAAGACAAAAGTCACAATCAGGCACTTCCATTCAAACAAACAGTTCTCAAGCCTTGGAAAGAATGCCTTCATCTAAAGCTCAATCCATGTTATCATCCAAACCAAGTTTAAGAAAATCCTCTCAAGATTCCAGATTTGTTGTAAAGAATGCTCCTGTTCAAGTTGCTCTTGCAAAAAGAAATAACTCGGTTGATTCCCTTCAAGCTGATATCAATTCAATCAATTCCTTTAATTCTGTTGGTTCTGTTGTCACTCCTCAAAGAAGACATACAACAAGACCTTCTGAAAAAGAAAAAACTAAAACTCCTGAAAGATTTAATACAATATCGCATGGGAAATCTACTAATCCTGATACCTCTTTGAATGAATACGATGAATTTGATTTCAATTCTTCCAATGATTCCTTAGAGACTGTTCTGCATTCAAACCTCCAACAACTGCAAGATCGTCATAAACCACAACATAATTCCAATTCTAATTCTAATTCTAATTCTAATTCTAATTCTAATTCCAATTCCAATTCCAATTCCAATTCCAACTCTCCGAGTTCCTTTGGTAGTCCTATTCAAAGTCCTAATGGTCCACAAAGGGCTCCTTCGGCTCCTCTTACCAGAAACTTGTCATTATCATCAAATAGTCCAGTAAGTCCCAAACCAAGAAGAACAGTGTCTGATTTTGCTAGTTCTCCTAATGGTAAAACTGCTGATTTATCACCTGAATCAAGAACCAGACTTTCTAATCAATTGAGAAGTGTTGGGAAACATAGAGAAGCTTCATATCAGTTGCAAATAGCTGCCAATGGTCCCAATAACTATCCTAAGGCTATGTATTTATACGCCATGGCATTAAAATATGGTCAAGGTGTTAAACAAAATGACAGTCATTCATTAAAATGGTTATGTAAAGCTATTATACTATATAATAATGATGTCAGTAACTCATTTATTACCCGATTAAATGAATTAAAATTGGATGATTTACTTAAATTGACCATCAGTTATATCAATAATGACACTAACGAAAAAGATCCTATAAAATTGTATGATTATTATGCTAAAATTCCCCTGAACCAACTCAATAAACTTATAAATTCTATAAAAAATAACCAAGATATTAAGCCATTAGTGTATCATGAACTTGGAAATACTCTCATTCATGGTTGGGGATTATCCCAAAAAGACGAAATTTATGGTATGAAATGCTTAGCTATAGCATCTTCTTCTGGAAATTGTAATTCAATGGTTCAATTAGGTGAATTATGGTGTACCAAATCTAAGAATCGTAAAAAAGATAATTATAAGGCTTCAGCATGGTTAAGATTAGCTGAAGTTTTTGGTCATAAATCTATTGGGAACAGTTGGATTTATAAAGATAAATACTTATCAAAGAAATAAATCTTTATAATTGTTTTAACCCATCACCAGATTTCAATGTATAATATAAATCATCATCACTGGACTTATGCATGATTTGGATGAATTCATCGATTGAACTGTAGACAAAATGAGTAAATTCATTCAATTTAGTGTAGCTATTAATGGGTAAATAATAACTTTGATTGTTGATTCGAGTTAAATTATTAGCTCTTTTAGACCAAGTTCCAGGTAAATTCTTTTGAATAAATAAAGTCATCTCAGGACATGTTACTTCAGATTGATAAAAGTTTGTTTCTATAGCTTTAAAATTTGCAATTGATTTCTTTTGTAAGGTTGTGATTTTGTCCTGATTATTATTATCATTAGAAATGGCTTGATCAATTATATAATTGATCTTCCGATATAGCACAGCAATAAACGTGTGTAATAACGCCTTAAAAAATTTTATATATGGGTTTAATTTTCCATCTGATAAATAATTGGAATCTATTCTTTCATTTAGTTTTGTAGCGTCTTCAATAATTGTTCTCCAATACTGTTCCAGTGGAGAAATTTTCATCTTAATTTTCAGTCTCTCATCATAATCATATGAAATGTAGTGCAAAAGTAACGAGTCAAAGGCAATTACCAATGACAAAATCCCATCAGTTCTATCGGCTATAAACTTTGTTTCTTTGGCTATTTTGATCCAATGACTCTTTAACCCTATAAGATCATCTCTGGATTTGTTGGGTTTGGAATCATTTCTGGAATCAGCTTTTGGTTCCCGTTTCAGCTCAGTAGTAACTTCCTTCATCTCTGGCTTTGGTCTCTTCTTATTGTCACTTGTCGATGGCACTTTTGGTGTAGAAATAGGTGTAGATCCTGGAGTCAGAATAGGTGTAGAAGCTCTCTGATTAACAGGAATCAGTCTTTGGTCCTTTTGGCCATTAACAAAAATCCCCAATCCAAGCTTGTTTTTAGGTACACCGATTCGTAAAAGAAACCGTGGTTTAGTAGGATCATTTAACTTATTAACCCATCTTACTTTTGAAGACTCTTGCTTTTTAGGCTCGGGAGAATGCTTTGGTGGTCTTTTTTCCAGTCCCGATTTCTTCACAGGGGCATTTTCCAGTGTCAATTGTGACAATGGAGCTAAATCATTCACATCTTCATCTCTATATTTGGTATCAGTAGGTAAAGTTGGTGAAAGAATAGGCGGTAATACACCATGTTCTTGATAAGAAGTGATCATTTCTTCTAAATTCCACAGCAAAAACGTATTGGCACTACGAGCCAATGTATTCGGCGTACCTACTCTCTTCCTAGTACTATTACCAACACCCTTATTCACCCCACTGGTACTAACCAATCTTGGAGAAGACGATTGAGGTCTTTGTCTGGCGCTAGGTCTAGACAAATCAGAGCTTTCAAAAATAGCTGATCTCATACTAAAACAACACAATTGAAATGTAACTTATCACAATACTAAGTTTTACACAAAAAGTCTTCCGCAATGGCTCAACTGAGTTAACTTAGGAATGGTAACTTTAATACAATAGATAACCAAGGAATCTTAAATAACAACCAGTGCGAAGTCTTTAATTGAGTGTATAAATTAGACAGAATGAAACCGAAACCTGGCGGGAAACATACAGAAATGGCTTCCAGTAGCAGTCAAAATGGAAGTGCAGGTGATAGTGGAAGCCAGAAATGGCCAAAGGAGTTAACTAATTTTATAAATAGAAGCTTTGTTAAGTCAAAGGGTCTTAATGATGAGGATAAACTAGCATTCCAGGAACAGATTAAGACACTTTTATTGAAGGCAGAAAGAGAGAATAAGATCTATAAGAACAATTGGACAAAGCAGAAGATTCCTATTTTGGACAAGGGGAGGGGTTTGGAATTAGTGTGTGATATGGAAGAGGAAGAGAAGGAAGAGAAAACAAACACAGAGAAGAAGACAGAGAACAAACAGAATAAAAAAACTACACTTATGACACAAGATGACACATCCCTACTCCGCAAGTATCAACAACAAAAGCTCCGGAAACAAAGCCCTCATATAAAGAACACTTCCACTGCTAGTGAGGTTGTAGACTTAACAGAGTCTTCTAAACGAACTACTACCTCAGAATATGATTCCAATCAAAGAAAGAAACAAAGACTGCAACGATTTTCATCTCCTGATATAGATAACAAGCCTAGTTCTTTACCAGCGAAGCCACCAGTGTTTGCCAATGGTGGATTTCAGGATAATCATATTGGACCTATAATAGGTAGATGTACTGATCTAGAGAAGAAATATTATAGATTAACATCAGAACCCGATCCTAATAAGGTCAGACCTCAACCAGTACTACAGAAAAGTGTTCAATTCTTGATCGATCAACTAGATATTAAGCCTTATTCTTATATAAAAGATCAATTCAAGTCTATAAGACAAGATATGACAGTTCAACATCTCAAAAATAACTTCACATTGTATGTTTATGAAACTAATTCAAGGATTTCTATAAAGAATAATGATTTGGGAGAATTTAATCAATGTTTAACCCAAATGGAATATTTATTTGATTCGGGTGAATTAACTATTAAAGACTTGAATGTAATTGAATTAGAATTTAGATGTTACAGAAACCTTTATCTGTTAATTGTGGAAAACCATTCTGCTGTGTTGGATATGAAACTGAAATTATTCATGAGAAATTATTCTTCTCCTTTGGAACTTGCCATGTTAAAGTTAACTAACTTAACATTTTCTTTGCAACAATCCATGATAGAAGGGGATTATTTTACCTTCTTCAAGATTGTGGATCAATTTTCCACTTTGGATCTAGCTTATCATTTGATTAATATGTTTATTGTGGAAAAGTGTCGTATAAAGTTTTTACATACAATCAGTAAAGCTTACAGAAAGATTCCCAATGAGGTTTTAACTCAACAATTAGGATTTAAACAAAAATCACTCTCTGAGTTTAATCAATTTTTAACTAAACATGGCCTTCAAAATTTTTGCAATCAAGATGGCTTTGACTGTTCTAGTAGTAGAAACATTATAGCTACCATTATAGCCAAAACCAACTTTAAAAAGATTGATATCAAGGGCCAAGTTTAAGGCAATTTATAGCATTTAATCTAAACCAGGACCAATAGCCATTAAAGCAAAATTGTACTTGTTTTCCTCATTGGTGTTGTCAATATAGAATTGAACTTTTTCTGATAATTTAGAATCATCTAAAATATTAGATCCATCAACAGAAACCCCCAAATCTACAGGTCCATTTCTTCTACCATCTAATTCATAAAGATGATTATCTTTACCCTTGATGAAAGTGATGAAATGTAAATCTACTTGACTTTCACTTCCTGGAGCTTCAGTTTGTCCTTGATTACCATAATTAGCATCCATTTGAATAGCTTGTTCCAATGATTCTACCAATTTAGACACTTCTTCTACTGATGGGTTTTTATCATCCATTTGACTCAATAGATACTTGTTTACTATCAGATTATCAATGATCAAATCCCGAGGTAAATTGGCTAGGATATGAAGCAATCCATACAATCCACATCCATTACCAATAGTCTGTTTGAACCAACTAACCTTATCCTTCAAATCATTATGGTATTCTGGCTTTGTGGAATCGTACTTTCTTCTGTACTCTTCATATTCCTTGGTCAATGGGAACAACATAATGATTCCATATACTGGTTGTGGTAGAAACGCCAACAAGTCAGGCTCACTAAGTGACAATACATCATGGAATTGTAACACCGGACTTAAACCCAATTTAAATGCCATCTCGGTGAAGATTTCTGGATTACTTTCCAATGGAATTACTCTTTTACTATCTCCCATTGTTTATATATTCTTAGGTTTATAGATGTAGGCAATTACTAATAAATTATTACTGTGGAGACTTTTGAAGTGCGAAGAAATCGTCATTTCTTTATAAACAATAGACATTCACTTCATTCACTTTGAGGGTTTTTTCTTTAGTAACACTGTTATTTACAGCAGTACATAATGAATACACTGGTATTTTTACTGGGGATCTTTCCTGTGATTGTATTGGTGAATGTGGTGTGTTTGTGGGGGGTTTATCATGTTGAACTGTTTCACAATTTCTGGCCTAGTAATGTTCAGATTAGTAAAGCAATAGTATTTACTGTGATGATGACAGGTTCTATAAGGTTATTACAGAAATTCAAGCACATATTCCGTATTTCCGACTCAAATGTGTTTGTAAGTCATCTACAACCAATTTTGGAGGAGGTCATTAAGTTTGCATTCATTAGTTTTATTGCTTATCAAGATGGCACAGGATTTGTCTTAACTATATGGCAGTTTATTATCATGGCGGCAATATATAATAGTTTTAATTTGGTGGAGTTTATCCTGAATTTTTGTCCATTTTTTTATCAGAGAAAGTACCGTCGCTTTTTAAGCTTACACTCTGAGTTTTATAATATGGGTAATACTAACAGTGAAGAATTCAAACATGATGCTACTGATCAAATTATGAGACATTTTCCTATTGATAATTATTATTCCGATACTTTGGGTGATGTTTTACCTAAAAGGATATCTGTATCCCAATTGGAGACACCCAATAATATAAAGGGTCAAAGATCCTTACCTGTCATTACTTCCCAGCCTCAACAACAGGGATCTTTAAATAAATATCAATCATGTTATAATTTGGTTGATAAAATCTATTCTGTGTCGCCAAAGAATACTTATCATTTAGTCTCCGCATCGGCAGATGCCATAAAAATTGATGATATTGATGGTGACCAAGAAGTAGATGGTCCTATGGAATACCACCATGATCCAATTAACACGGGTGAAACTCCTGGCTGTTCACTTGATGTCGATGACCCTCTTTTTGGGGCTACGGAAACCAACTCATTGCATGATTCACCTTCTCGTCGTCAAAGCAGCCATTCTCTGCATACGGATTACGGTGGAGGTGGTGGAGGTAACTTCAAATACAAACTCCCCAATGGATCTAAACTCAAATTTGGTGGTGGTGGTGGATTCAATTATAGTCATCATAGTCATTCTCATCGTTCCAAGAATTCATGTAGTGATACTTCCAGCACTACATTAACTCCTTCATCTCCAACACATCAAAGATCCAAGTGGTTTAGTTGGTTATGGCCTTCTAGACAACAATCCAATGAGAATAATGTTATAAAGAAGAAACTATCTACCTATAGTCTACATAAAGAACATGAAGCAGATTCGATCAAATCATTTACTAGTTTAGCTCCCACAGCAAAACCTCGATACGGATCAATTGATCTAGAAGCACAAACTCATAATAACCTTGAAGTCCCTATTGAATTCACCAAATCTGAGTTCAACAATTACATAACATTATGCTTAGATTTGGATAGGTTTAAAATCAAATATGATCCTGTGTTTGATATATTTGGCAAAACAATTATCAAAGAAATGACTTTCTTTGAAATGATGTTGTATTATTTTAATGAATTTAATTGGGAATTTAATACTCTCTTGATATTCTCAATTAATTATTTGACTGATAATTGTTATCAATATTATTGGCCAATTTTTATTTTGAAATTATTTAATATTAATGTTTTGAATAATTTGAGTTTAAATTTGAAAACCAAATTGGGTTTAAAATTAATGATTAATGTATTTTTTTTCAGTGTATTAATTTTATTTTATATTTTATAAGTAATGTAAATTAAATGTATAATGGTTGCGAAATTTGAAATTTTTATAAATGGAATGATAAAAAAAAAAACTTAAAAATAAATTAAATTATAAATTAAATAAAGTATTAAAAATAAAAAAAAATATAAATAAAATAAAATATTAAAAATAAAATAAATTATAAATAAAAATCAAAATAAATCAATATAAATAACCAACATTATATAAATCTAATAGTATAATACATATCAACTTCTAAATTTTTCATAATTATTTAAATACTTATCATTAGTAAAGGTGAAATCTTTTACATATAAAATATCATTATTAAGTTTATTCAAGGGAGGAGTAAAATTCATTTCAGTAAATTCTTTATCAAAATTTTCTGCTAAAATAGGATTAGTTATAATAGGTAATATAGGAGGTAATACATTTGAAGAATTAGATTCCAAATCTTTCCAATTTATGTGTCTGAAAAACCGATGCTGTTTAATTTTATTAAAAGTATTATCATCATCTAAATTATACCTCTTATCAACATTGACAGTAAGTAATTTTCTTAAGAAATCTTTTGCATCAAGTGAAAGATAAAATGGGAATTTTAAATTTTTTTTGGATGCTAAAATTTTATCCATAATTTTTTTATTATTATTACCCGTGAAAGGAGGATTACCAGTTAAAAGGTCAAAAGATATACAACCTAAAGACCACCAATCAACTTCATAACTATAGGATTCCCCTTTTAAAATCTCAGGTGCCATATACTGGACAGTACCTATAAAAGAATTTGAAAGATCTTCAGAATCATTAACTTTGGATAATCCAAAATCAGTTAATACAAGATTACCTTCAGAATCCAACATGCAATTTTCAGGTTTTAAATCTCTATAGATAACATTTAAATTCAAATGCAAATATCTTAATGCTAATATAAGCTGAGCAATATAAAAAGATGCTTTAGTTTCTGGTAAATATTGTTCTTGAGCTAAATGATAAAATAATTCACCACCATCGAGATATTCTAATATAAGATATACTTTATTAAAATCTTGAAATGCATAATATAATTTTACAATATTTGGATGATAAACCCGTTCTAAAATTTTCTTTTCATTCAATGTACGAGTTAAATTAACTTCATCATTCATTAATAAACTAACTTTTTTCAACTGCTTTTGAGCAAATAATTTCCCGGAACTAAGTTGTTTAACAAGTAAAACTTTACCATAACTTCCTGTTCCTAATACCATAATGGGTTCAAAATCATCTAAACTGGGTTTATAATTGGTTTCTTGCAATGACAGAGCAACAAATGGTTCATCAATATTAAGATCCACATTTAAACTTCCTCTTCTCCGATGGCTCTTATGTTTCCGAGGAAAATCCACTATTTCATTGACATTATCATCTCCAGTACTATCATGTTTCTCTGAACTTTCGTCATGGTCATCATCATCATCATCATCATCAACAATAGCGCTATTGTGATCAGTATTATTGTTAATAGGAAACCCGCGTAAATGTTTAGTGAGATTAGATTCATTACTTTGATCATTATTTATTACATCATTACTATTATCATAATCATCAACTAACTTATAATTAAGTCTTGTCATCTGATCGGACAAATCATCCATATTGAATATGCCTGTCATAGTTTATACAGACATAATATTTACACCATAAAAGAAATTATTATCAGTAGAATAAAAAAAAAAAAAAAAAAAAAAAAAAATCTGCCACGCTGCGCACACACGTTTAGGCTAAAAACTGCAAAATTGATTAATTTTACGTGTACTAGACCAGCTATATATATATACATACATACATACTATATACAATAAAAGTAGAACTCAGTTCTAAAAATTAAAATGCCATTACATATATCGTTTCTTTGTTTAAAACATAATCCATTATTAAATCGTTAAAAAAATCATTAAATGGGAGAGGAGTCAAAGTCTTATCTTGGAAACATAACGATAAACGGTTAAAATGAACCACTTTTGATGATATGACTTTTATTAGGTCATTTATCGAAGTTAACCGATCTTTTCGAAGTTTCAATGCAAATATATGGTTAGAATGAAATATCTTAACCTTAAGGGATTTAGGATCACTCATTACAAACGAATGATAAGATTTAGCTTTGGGGGAATTAATAGGTGGTCTAGCGTAGGTTTTATATATCTCTGGATCAGTCTTGTTTAGTTGCTGGAGATCTCGCTTACAGATGCTAGCAGGTTTAGGAACAACAGCTTTAGAAAGAGAAAATAATGATTTTTTATCTTTTTGAAAGCTATGTCTTGGTGTTGATGGTGGTGGGGTTTCAACGGTTGATCTGGATTGGTAAGTGAATAAGGAATTGGTTTCAGTCTCCATGACCAATAGCGAATGGGGGGTATAATTATTTCAAAGGATGGATTATTGAGGTATTATAAGGTAAACCACTGGTGCCTTAGTTGTGAGGAGAACTATTCAATTAAAGAAAAGGAGTGTATAAAATAGACGGTTACAACTCTCAACCAAACGTAAAAGAAAGAAAGGAAAAAATCTTTACTGAAAACGAATAAATGAATAAAAAAAGAATAATAAAAGAATAAAAAAAAGTCTTGATATTCAAAGGACTTACTCCGATTTATATAACAATCGATAACAAAAAAGATTGAAAAGAATATTATAGGAGGAAAAGAAATATAACTTTAAAAAATTTTATTTTATTTTATTTTATTTTATTTTTTTCATAAAATGCCATCTTGTGACAAAAGTAGTAACATATAATCCCAAAAAGGAAGGTTAAGCTGCGCTTGCACCCGCGATATCGGGGAAGTCTTTAATATTCAGGATAGACTACTAGTGCTAAGATACGGAGAACAGGTCATATAGGGTCCAGAAAAGATGTAAAATGTTGGATTTAAAGTGTTCATAATACCATAAATCTATTTGTGAACAGTATCCAGCGTTAAAATGAAAACTTTTGCATGACTTATTTGTCATAAACTACGACACTTACTCATTATTGCCTATGATCCAGCATATGTAAAGTTAAAGCATGAGGCGGCTCATCACCGACACTAATTATATATATATATATATATATTAAAATATTTAGACTTATAGTATAATTAAATGAATTCATAGGTTTACAAACTTAATTGCCTCCTTATGGTAACATAATCTAGGTCCCTTTTTCTCCAATTCTTGTCTGAGACCAGTCCCTTACGATTCCTTTGTTCATCCCTTCGCTTGCACCTTACAACTATTGTTAATACCGATTAGAGAGGTTCCACAGGAGGTTGCAAATGAGAATTTATTGGAGACGAATGTGAGAGAAGAGATAAGTGTTACTTCTTTACACTTTATATAACGCAAGCATCTATATTAAAAGTAATACTAATTCATCATCTCATTTCATATTTTTGAGCAATTATTAGTAAATAAGGTATTAAGGTATTATTAAGTTGAATTAGAAATTTCAAAATGAGTTTTTATCATTTTTCTTTTTTCAATTTTTTTCAATTTTTTTTTTTTTCAATTTTATTTTTCTTCACTAAGTTGCAAACCATATATGGTGTTTACACACCTCTCACTCTAACTAATTTCAAACTCACTTTTGGACTTGATTTAATGTATGTCAACAAATCTTCATCACTTAAGGATTTATCAGTTAAAGACAATTTATAATGATTGGTTAATTGATAGTCTTTATATATCTTAAAGGAAATCAATTTTTTCAAATAATCTAAAGAATGAATTCTGGTATTTTTCACTTTTAGTACTACCATATCATTTTCTTTATTATTTAAAGCAATTTTAATCTTAACAAATTGATTATTTAAAGGATTAATCATTGGTGAAGAATCCACTTCAGGTAATTGTGGTGAAACTGGTGTTACTGGAGTTAAAAGATCATCATTATTAAACATTCCACTATTATTAGCTTGAGGAGTTTTAGGTGATTTAGAAAAAATACTATCATTTTCACTACTATTGATAGTAGATGCTGAATGTTCTCTATCACGTTGATTACTTCCAAATGATGTTGTAATTGGTGTTACTGGTGATGTTTGAAAACTAGAACTTCTACTGATTTTTCCAGAGATATTCATGTTTTCTAATGGTGGTAATGGTGCAGTTGGTGAAAAATTCTTTTGACTTGAAGCCGTTGGTTGAATTAAATCACTAATATTAATTGAACCAGGAAATAATTTTTCATTAATGAATTCATCAATGGTTTGAGAAGGATTCTCCAATTTTCTGGATTTTTCATACATTATCCAATCATAAAGTTGTTTAGAATTTTGATATTCGGGTAATTTTATTAATTTATTGACATAAACGTTTAATTCATTACTTCTAATCAATAAATTTTCAAAATGTTTTTTACCACTATTACTCTTTTTAATTGGTTGAGGTAAAATTGGTAAATTTTTAAAGTTTAATAATGACAAAGTAACATGAAGATCATAAATGTCTTTATAAAATTTCCCCACAAAGATCTTATCACCATTAGACATTTTAACATCAAGTCTATACCAGAACTTTTCTTTATATTGTAACACATGGTTAATACTGATACTTTTAGGATATGGATGTTTTTCTACCATATTAGCAACATTTAAACTATTATTACTGTCATCACTAGTATGGGGTTTTTCAAAATCAAACATATCATCACTTGAGCAAGTGGTATCAACTTCTAAAGGAACAATTTCATTAAGCCAGTCACTAGTAATTGGGTTAATTAAATCATTAACTGAAATCTTAACATAACTGGCAGGAATTAATCCCAGTCTATTGGTTTGAATGTTTTTAACTTTTAACCACCCATCACCAGGTCTTTCAACCAATCTTAAATATTCATTAACATTAATGGATAATTCTTCTCTAGTCTCAGCTACAAAATCATACTTTGCCATTAATACCACCACTCCTAAATTAACTGGTTTAGAACCAGGATTAGGAGTAATGGAAGAATCAGTATTACTTCTATAACTTTTCCCACTATTTAAATCAAAACTGCTACTACGAGAAGAATGGATTTTATTTATACTACCACTTGAATTTGATACTGGAAGATAATCTTTATTATCTAAATTAGGAGAACCACCATTACCACCACCACCACCACCATAAGGAATGGAAAATGAAGGTGGTGGTTGAAAGGAAGTAGAACGGGTAGGAGGTCCTTGCAGTTTCACTGGTTTAGGACTTCTAATTTGTGGTGATTTCAATGATGGTGCAATAAAGGAAGGTGTATCTATTCTTCTTGGAGTTGTATTATCTTGTACATTATCCTCATTTATGATAGGTGTAGAAATAGATATATGTTTTAAATTCTTTTTTGACTTGAACTGTTTGGATCTAAATAAACCCGTTGAAGTCATAACTGTTCAAAATAAAAAAGAAGCAAAACAAAACAAAACACAAAATAAAAAAAAAAAACAGATCCAAAGAACTAAATCTAAAAGTTTATCAAATGAAAGACTCAAACTAAAAAATTAACAGAATTTTGGAATTATAAAGTTTAAAATACTTAAGCGAAAAAAATCAAAACAAAAGGAAAGAATTATTATAATGTCAAGTGAAAGCAATAGAAGTCTCTTGTTATATTTGTTATCTTTGTAAACGTAAACAGTTTGTAGCTTCTATAGTTCAAGTAAAATTTGATTGAAAGAATATGAATTATTTGGAGATAAAAAAAAAATATGGCTCGTGCCCTGACCCTTTCTATTTCATTGCCTAAATGAATTAGCCCAACTTCCTATTGTTAAATACTATCAATTAACAATACGATGAACAAAAAAACACAATAGAAGATACTTTTATTGTTTAATTATATAAAAGCCATTGTCCGGTATACAAACCATTTAACTATTTAAGTAATCGTACATTGTCGACCATATTAGTGGTATTTTAAAGGAAGTTTAACCTTTGCAGCATACTTTCCCAATTAAGCATGAGGACTTACTAGTTCAATAGAATCGCAAATTACTTTTTAGGAATGTGTATATTAAACAACAAAGGGAGATCTTTATATATTACATGTAGGTGATACACACACCATCAAGGTTGCATACAATAGAACGGTAAAGTAAACATTGGAGAAGTAAATCATTAGTTAAATAAAAATAAATTGTTTGTTGGGGTCGTTAACTATGGTGTAAGGTATTAAGTCATGAAAATTGTTAGGCATTTGGAGACTAGAATTAATATTATTTCTAGTAGTAATACCTCTATAATAAAACCTTTTAATCATAAAACTCTGATTAAAAGTTTTTCGTTGTTTTTAATATACTTGAAATCAATCTTATCCACATATTCAAATCTATCTGGTAATTTAATCAATAAATTTCTAAAATTAATCTTTAATTTAATCAAATATTTAAATTTTTCCATAGAATTAATTTCAGCTTTATTTAAATTAAAGGAAATAATATCATTATTGGTCAAAATAATCTTTAAAGTAATTTTTTTATAAATTAAATTGATTGAATGTGGTAAAATCTTTTCATTTATATCATCACTAGTTAAATAATGATTTTGTTGTTGAGTTAAATCATTTTCAAACACATATTGTGAATTTTTTAACCAATTGTTTAATTCTGATAAATTCATCTTATATAAGGTATTGATATAATGATTTAACTCATTACATCTTCTAACCAAAATTTTAAATAATTCTTCATCAGATTCATTATCATTAAATGATAAAGGATCAGGTAATCTTGGTAAATTTTTATAATTTAATAAATCAACGTGTAAATTATAAAAATCTTGATAAAACTTCCCAATATATAACCTCCGATCATCAAATTTCAAATCAATCCTATACCAATAACGATGGTTATGGATTAAACAATTAGAAATATTGATAGAAATTGGTTTTAAAACATTGTCAGTTGGCTTGACAATTCTTGGAGATTTGGGGGTCATAACCCGTTTATTATCTACTGAAGAATTGGCAAGTGGAGTAGTAGGAGAAGACCTATGACTGATTGACCCCACTGAAGGAGGAATTGTAGTAGTAGTATCAATTGGAGAACCTAAAGGATTCTGATCAGAATAATTTGGAGGCTGACGACGTGAAGGACGACGGCTTGATGAAGTAGATTTCAGACGACTTGATGTGGAATACAGAACGGGGTGTTGTTGGTGTTGTTGCTGATGTTGCAGATTATAGCTGGGTTTATGAGAAAGCAGATGACCAGAACGAGTGTTGACAGGAATATCAGGATAATGGTGTTGATGTTGAGATTGTTGGTTGTAAGGATTAACAAACGTTCTTGGTGAAACATCACTATCAACAGCCAGGTATTCCCTTTGCCGTGGCAGGTATTGAGGCAGGTAATCACGAGAAGTCAGGTACTTCCCTGAATACAGATACTCAATAGGAGACAGAGACATCTTTGGCAGATTAGGAATTGGAGGAGACTGAAGTAAAGCAGGTTGGTGAAGACCTTGATTTTGGGGAGGTTTTCCCTTTCTACTAGGAGTTTTCAGATCAAGAGTCATGGAACCAATATCAGGAGAATTAGTTCTTGGAGTATGGGTTTGAGAAGGAGTCACAGGAGGAACAGCAGCCATTCCACTAATATCTCTAATCGAAGGAGTCATTGGTTGTCTAGAATCCTCAGTTAACCATTGTAAACTAATTGGATTATAATGATCATTAATAACAATATCAACATAACCACCAGGAATTAAACCAGGAGGTTTAATTTTATCCAAAAATTTGACCAAGATCCAACCATTATCTTTCTTTTCAATGAATTTAAGCATATCACCTTTATCAACAGGTAATTCATCTTCATTTTCAGGTCTAAATTTGTAATTAGCTACCAAGATAACGTTAAGTTCACTAGTACCATGGTGAATAACTTGAGGCTTGGATATAGGCAAGTTCTTGATAGTAGTAGATCTTTGAACCATGGAAGTCATAGATTAATTGTTTTTCTTTCTTTCTTTCTTTCTTCTTCTTCTTCTTTTTAATTAAAGACACAAGATATATTCAACACTAAGTTCAAAAGTAAAGGAAAGAAAAAAAAAAAATAAATTAAATTATAAATAAAATGTATAAAAGTTGGTGTCACTTTCAAAACAATCACCAAAATGGAAAAATTAATAGAGTACTCAGAAAAGAGAGAAAGAGAGCAAAAAAAAAAAAAAAAAAAATAACGCCTAAAAGAGATAGTTTATTTTAGGTTAAGGTTCAAAAGATTAAGGGACAAAGGAGAACAAGAGAAAACCAATGAAACGAACAGGATACATAACAGTTCATTGTTGGCGAGATATAGTTGCTCCATATCGAAACAACAAAATAAATTGGGAAAGATCACATAGGGGTTATCATAACATAAACGATAGTAGCGGCTCAAAATCCTTACAGAAGAGACAAGTAACTAGTAATGTATAGTTTAAGTAATAAGATCAATATTTGTTAAACCGTGTTTATTTTTCTTTGGTCTTGAGAGCAAATGCAAAAAATAACAATAGACGCGACCACTTAGATTGGATAACAATACAACAGTTGGTATATTAACTCCGCGAGCATAATAGCATTGTTGTATAAACCCGCATGCATGATTACGAACGTAAGAGAGAATCAATAGAAAGGAAAGGTATGAAAGCAGAATAAGTATATGTAAATCAAAATAAACAAAAGAAACAAAGTAACCAAAATAGAGGGAAGAGGTAATGAAGAAATAAAACAAAGATATAACAATGGATGCAAAAAGAGAAGGAGTAGGTGAAACTAGTATGGGTATTGTGAGAGTATGAAAAGGAGATGAGAACAAGGAGGATAGGAGAAAGAGATTGGAAGATGAGGTGAAATTGGAGGGAAGTGGGGGGAAATGGAGGGAAAGTAAAAGATATGTAAAAGATATGTAAAGGATATGTAAAGGATATGTAAAGGATATGTGACCAACGAATAGAAAAGCGAGAAAAGCGAAGAGAAAATGAATGAGAAAATGAGAAATGAAAAAATGAGAAATGAGAAATGAAAAAATTAGAAAATGAGACAGTGAGAGACTCAAAAAAAAAAAAAAAAAGATTGAAAAAATGAAAATGAAAAATAACTTCCGCCTCATCAAAAAATGTCTTCATCAAGCGAACTGTCCCTAGAATTTACGCTAACGTCAACCTAAGGAAAGATTGTTAGACGAATGAATGATCTACTTCCAGCCATTTATGCTCAACTAAATCATAGTACCCTTAGTTTCGCTGGTAATCCGGAAGAGTAATATGTATAAAGAAGAAAAAACCAAAAAAAATGAGTTGCGAACAGTGAAGACTAATTAATTAAGGGCGTGGATTGGACAGAGCTTTTTAAAAAAAAAAAAGAACAGAACAGAAAAAAAAAAAACAATCAAACTTGTGACTTTGATCGTGCACATAATCACCTAGGGCGACGTTAAACCAATAAACTTTGGCAGTTGCATAAAGCTCAGCATTAAGGTTTTGTAAATTAGACTTTAAAAACACCCATGGTCCAACTTTAACTTGGTCACTTGCATTACGAAAGGCACATGTTTATTTTGTAACCACCACAAGGGAGATCTATTTACAAGCAAGGCAAGCAAGGCAAGCATCACAAGCATCATAAGCAACACAACACAACACAAGCAACACAAGCAATTGAACCAGCAGGTCATAAACTAAAACACCGCCCACAATGATATATTATCTCTACCACGACACCCACCCCAACGGTTTTCAATATTAGTTCCCAATTGGCCATAACAATAGACCGGAACTGATATTAACAATAGGGGCCGCCTTCCTTATAGGGAATTGAGAATTAGACGAGTCCACCTCTATACGGCTCTTTAGTAGTTGATGTCATTACTTGTTAAACGATCTAACGATAGATGAGTTTCTAATGACCTTTAACCATGGGTTCCTAGCATATATAGTGTTTTCCTCTACACAGTAGAAACCTGTTATATTTCACCATTTCATTCTATGACCACTTTTACCTCCTCCTGTTTCCTATTGAGGTTCTCCTCAACGGCCATGCACAGTGGTTAATTTCGCCGACTCATTTAAGATAAAACAAGTACGTATATGGTTAAAGTTGCAATAGTTTAAAAATAATGCCAATAAACAATCGCCAATTTAGATTCGACAGTTAATGTCAGTATGTGCCTTATGAGTCTATTGATGTTATATCCGTATGATCTGATATATATTCTTTGCTTAGGGTGGTATACTTGGTAATAGTTGTTACTATATACTTGTGTAGTATTCTTTGTCTCTGTCTTGGTGATGTCAACTGGTTCTCAGTTCCTATTTCATACTTAACCGTATTCGCTTAAACGTCGCTTCTTGGTGTCTCTGAACCGATTTGTTATCTCTCCACTTAACCTTATTAGGTTACCCAATAGCTTTTTTTTCTTACTTTTTTATTGTCACTTTTTTTTTTTTTTTTTTTTTTTTTTTTTTTTTTTTTTTTTTTTTCCTCTAAATTCCCCTTTTTCACTTAACCTTTTTAAAAAATACCAAAGTTTGCCATATACACTTTTACAAGCCCGAATTTTTTTTTTTTTCTTTCTTTTGTAAACTTTTTCTTTCACTTCACTTCATACATTTTTTTTTTTTCCTTTTAAATACTTCCTGGTTACCACTCTTTTTTATCATTCCTTTTTACTCTACGATTACAGTCTTATAAAGAGTGTGTCTATTTGATTTGAATCTGCCCTTTTTCAAGGACCATATAGGGTTTCCAAAAAGAGACTAGAAATTGTTTCAGACTTAATCCTCATACAAAAATATTATTTTATTAGATCTACATTGATACAAGTTTTATCTGTGAATTTTTTTTTTTTTTTTCACATTTTTCAATTTTTCCTATTTTTCAACTTTTTTCCTTTTTAACAACACGGGGAATTGTAGTGGGCAACCAATCTAGTCATTATTAAGGTTAACTTTTTCCACTATCCACTAAAATCCCATCAATTGCATTTTATCTCGGGGCAGGATATCACATCGGTAAAACCTTAAATCATAGCCTCAGCAAGGAAAGTTGGTTTCTCTTCAAAGATTATCGGGTTTATCTAATTGAGGATATTGATAGGTAAATTTGTTTCAAAAATTTGTCCTGTTTTTTTTTTTTACCACATACTTGCATAATTGAGGTCCCCACTTTAAGATAAATAAAGGTATTATCCTTTCCTTTTGTTCGTTATCTACACTCACCAATACTTTCGTTTAAGTCATTTAATCCTAAATCCTAAATCCCAAATCCTAAATCCCAAATCCTAAATCCCAAATCCTAAATCCCAAATCCTAAATCGTAAATATGATGGAATATTCTCCTAGTTCCACCATTGATGCCAATGATGATACCATAAAAACTGATAACCTTTTCCTTCAAGACACTTCCACATCACCATTTAATCCTTTACCTCCACCTCCAATTCATTTTAATCCTCATGGTAATAGTCGACAGAATTCCATTCAATCGAATGGCTCAGGTCATTTGGATAATGAATCTCATGATCATTCTATATTTTCCAATTCTTTAGCCATGAGTTCGGTTAATAGTATTCATGATGGTCCTAATCATTATAATAGTGATTTCTATTACAGTACAACTGCTTATAATAGTTCCAATGATTTACTTTATAGCCTTACTGATTATGAATTAGGTAATCCTTCATTTGAATCCATTCCTGATGCCGTTCAACCTGATTATCCTGGCTATGTGCATTCTCTTGGGTCTTCTGCTCCCACTACGGCAACTGTTCCTATCACGGCAACGGCTGTTCCTCCTTCTGCTGCATCAACAATCCCACAATTACCTCCTCCAGGTTCACCGCCTCAGTCTCATGCCCCTCCAGCACCTCCCCCATTTCATTCGGCTCCTATAAATGGTTATAATTATCCTTATACCCCAACCCTTAATGATGTATACACGCCTACTTTCACCGATTCCAGCTTTACTCCTGGTTCAATTAATGATGAATTTATCAGAAACTCAGGTTCTTCTCTGGTTAAACATTCACCAATAATTAATACCAATCCCATGTTGACTCCTAGTTCTAAACATAAACCTGTCAAACCTACTTCCCGTAATGGTAAACCCAACTCCATGGTTAAACCGTTAATTCAATCCAATTTATCTATTCATACCGATGATTTACAGAAAATTAATGGATCTACCACCAACATTAGTGAGTATGGTTTAAGTCCCTTGTGTAATAAATATAACCATTTAGAGTTATCAGGGTCTTCTACTAATTCCACTCCCATTAAAAGTCCCAATCATCCTGGTCAGCTCCCTTTTGATATGTTACCTCAAACCGGGGCTTTCCGTCACAAATCTGATTCTTCCAATAATTCTATGTATGCAGAATCTCCAAAAGGCCCCAGAAGAAAACCTGCTCCTGTTGGTTTAAAAGAAAAGCCTCTGAAATCAAGATTAACTAAAAAGTCTTCAAAGTCTTCTTTAGTTGATAATCATTCCCATAGTCCAATTGGTGATAATAAACCAAAAAAGCATACTAGAAGGCGATTATTACCAAGATCAAAGGAAGGGTGTTGGATTTGTAGAATCAAGCATTTAAAATGTGATGAAAACAAACCTTCTTGTTCAAGTTGTATAAAGTATGGTATTGCTTGTGATTATTCTCCTGATAAACCTGGTTACGTTATTGACAAAAATTTAAGAAAGGAAAAATTAATCGAAATTTCCCTGATTAGAAAGCAAAATAGCCAAACTAGACCAAGATCTCTGTCTAAAGTCTTATCCAAGATTGATGCTGATATTTAAATATAATAATTCTTGAATGATTTGATTGAATCTTGACTTTTCGCATTTTTGCAGCCAAAAATAAAAAAAAAAAAAAAAATTTTTTTTCCATTGTTAAATTTTGTCACCAGCTCTATTGTCAGTTCCAATTAATACCATACTTAGTTTTCTTCGTTTTCAAACCTAAATTAATAAAATAATAGTCATATTTGTGACATGATTATCCTTATTTTTAATCACAATCACAAAATATTAGATCTCATTATCTATCATTAGCATTAGTCATTATGGTTGCAAAATATTGCAAATTTGACAAAGGAAAAAATATCTTTTTTTAAAAAAAAAAAAAAAAAAATGAAATTAAAAAAAAAAAAAAAAAAAAATTTGTGAAAAGTTTACTACTCAAATCATGGGGAAAGATAATAAGGGATTGATTATTTTGAATTCCTTTACCCCTTAATTTACTTTTATTTCTTAGTGAATGTTAAAAATTTTGTTTGGGGGATTTTTTTTTTCTATTAGTGAAATTATTTTTTAATATAGCTTCTTTTTAATATAAATATGTGTTTTTAGTGATTACAGGAGAAATCCCCTTTTTTTTAACTTGAATCATTATCGGATATTGTAAGTTGACGATGCAACGAATTTCACACCGTCTCCTTTTTTTTCGTCTATGATCTTTTCGGCTAGTAATTCGTCTGATTTCAAATATAAAAGGGTTTTACGATGCATAAACCGGTATTACATTACTATTTACGTTTAAGTTTTTCTTCTATATCCTACGCCATTTCACATAGCCTACTCCCATTCTGAAACGGTCAAAACTTTTGTAATTACAGATCTATTACCATCATTGGTTCTGATCATGGAGACGTTCTCACCAGAGAATCCCAACCAGGGGCCATCTAATTCATAAGTCAAATATGGATGAGTATAATCAGTGAATTGTTCTCTTTCTTCGTCTAAGGTGGAAACTCTTCTTGATCTTAAGTTTTGTTCGTAATCTATAGTATAGTCTCCATTGACTAATAAAGAAGAAGTTTCATCTCGATCTGTTCCTAAGGTCGATGACTGTTCTATATTATTCAGAATGGTTTCTATTTCAGCATTATCATCGTTATCATCATCATCATCATCAAACTCTTTATCAAATTCTAAAGGACTTTGAATTGCTCGCAAAGCAATGAAGTTATTTAATGGTAAGTAATACTTCTCATAGTTATAAACTATGATTAATGTTATTATTACTAAAGGCAAGCATAATACTGCTAATAATATAGCTCCTTCTAAAGCTAATGTTCCACACATAAATAATTGGAAAAGAATAATTCCCAACATTAACCTTCTAAAAATCATGGGCCATACTTTACCCGTAGAATGTGGGGGATGAACATAATTGTAAATCAACTGATACTTGTACACATAATAACCCATTATAAAATAGGCTAATCCACTGGCAACTATCTTGGTAGATACCACAGAATAAATTAAAATAATAATGAATATAAGAATATGTTGAGGTAATTGAATTCCAAAATCAAATACTGGTGGAGTATAATAATAAGATCTATAGTCTCTTGGAGTTTTCAATAATAAATCTTTAACAAGAAATATTTTACTTAATAAATTTAATAAAACCACATCCCCGATTTGTAATAATCGAATAGGAAACATTCCTAGTCCTTGTAATAAAATTAAATCAACATAGAATAATGATTTTTTCTTCAATGATGAAGCTAATTGATAAGCTATTTTAGTCGTATCTCTCATGAATGATAAATAATCCCATATAGTTCCAGTAATAATGAATACTAAGAACAAGTTAAAAAATATGAAAAAGAAATTCTTCAGAAGAGTTGATAATTCAATTTCACTATTGGAAGAATACCCTTGACATTTTGATAAATACCGATAAAAAAAGGGTAGTACCAAATTAAATAAAGAATATAATAATGGTGGTAAAATACCAGTAACAAAAGTAGTTAACCAATTGGATTTCTTAATGAATTCACCTAATTGAGGCCAAAATTTAGAAATGGATTTCAAGTCCAATAAGGTTGCCAATGATGATACTAAAAATAAAATGGGAATATAACTCAAGACTATAATTATGGTAATAATATAGCTTTTAAAGAGTTTATGATAATATGAAATTTTTAAATTTTCCCATTTAATATCAGTAGGTGCCGGGGCTAAATTGACCATAATCTTATAAACTCTTGGATCTAAAACAGTTTGGGCAGCCATCTGAGCAGAAGCAACAGAATCCATAGTGACAAAAGCACTGGAAACTTGTTTGAACATAGGATCATTTCTTAAGATTAAATTATTCTCAAAATGATTTCTATATTTATCTTGTATTTGTTTGATATCTTGGTCAATATTCTTCAATTTATCGAGATTATTTTGGATTCTTTCATCATTATCATTTTCAATTTTATAGGAATCCCATTTAGGGCTTACATGAGGAGCCTCTCCATCATAAATATTAACATTCAATTTGTATCTTTGGGCCATAAGTTGTTCAAGTTTTGTGATAATTTTAGAACGAGTACTTATCAATGAATTTAAAGGTTTGCAATCATATATCATTTTGATATCAATAACTTTCCCCACACCCAAGTCTTCTATAAAATCTTTCAATACATCGGTATTTTTCTGTTTCAATAATTGTCTCGGTATTCCATCAATTCTTATAGTCCTGTCGGTTATGGAGTCCTGAGAAGCCAAGTACTTTTGTCTTGTCTTTATAATTAATCTTGTGAAGGAATATGTATGTTTATACACCAAGAATGAAAAGATATATGTGAATAAAGGATATACCCAAAGGAAGTTGGGGAAATCATCACCCAATTCAGGAGATATCAGGGATTGATCACCAGGAAGTTTATTGAAAAGATCTCCTTCATCATCAACTACAATAGCAGTACTAAACCATGGAATATTATCTTTATCGTAGTGACCCGTGTAATAGAACCGAAATGGACTTAATATCACTATTGCCAATATTGATAACTGGAAAAAGATCTTAATTCCCATTCTGAAAAAAAGCAAGAATGCATAAGCATCTAGACCAGAATAACTTAATACTTCCTCATCTGTGATGTGATAAATAACACCAATCCAACCAAAGAATGATCGAGGTAATCGTTTCATGATGCCTGTAGTCTTTCGTAACGTTCTTAATGCATAAATATGAGGCCATTTGTATCGTAGAAAACAAAACAATGAAAATGACAAAGTTCCAATCCAAATACAAAACAATAATTGTGTTTTGAATACTCGTTGTTGACCCCTTAAAGGATCATAACCTGGTTCTTCGTCCATTAATGTTTAACTTTACAAACGAGAATATGAATTTTTAGACTCTATCAGTTTCGCGGTTTTCTAGATAGAGACCAGCCTTCTAAGGATTCCTAATGAGGAAGTCTAGCTTTTCGCATAATCAAGTTTTTGCTGCTAAATTTCGGCGGTTAAATATATCTCTTTATTTATCTTTTATTAACAACTTTAGTAACTATGGAATCATTTTTGGATAAATTTCGTGGTGTTTGTCAAAATAATCGTCCAGATGCATTTAAAATCCAAGAATTGAAAATTAGAATGAATCTGATGATCAAGGTTCAATTGTCATCCCAGGATTTTTTGCAGTTAAATGGTGTTATTTTTGAAGTTATTACCAAGTCAGAGAAGTTGACTGTAGCTAAATCATTGTTGATAACCTTATACTTAAATACATTCATTAATACAATAGTTCCACAAATTAGTCTTTATTGGCCGATATTGGTTTACTCCCAGTTTGTATTTGATGGAGAATTAATTCGAGATTTGATCCAGGATTGTATTACTGGGACTAAAACAAGTTGGTTATCTAGTATCTTACTTGTATATCATCTTGATGAATTTACTGAGAACAATATGTTGTTAATTAGATCTCAATTAAGAAAGCAAATTGATAAAGTTAAGGCTATGTTCAATAGTAATCTTGATTTGATCACTGCAATGAATGTATTTGATCTTGTTCAGCTGGTAGGGTTAGAAGAGAACATATTTGAACTCTCTAAAGGTGAAAAGATATCTAAGAGGTCTTTACTTGAAAAGATGTGGAGAGAAAAATCTGGTTTTCAAAATATATTTCAATTACAGTTTTTAAAGAGTCAAGAAGTTTCAGAGTACAACTGTTCTTTTGGTAATGGGGACTTAATTTTCTTGAAAATTAAGGGAAATGCTATGATTATTTGGATACATAATCCTACTATTAATAGAGATGATACCCTTATCTTCAATCTCTCCAATGTTTTAGACTACAATACTGGATATAATCTGTTCTATTTACAGTTTAAAAAACTCCTGGGAAGTCAATTCAACAGTATTAGTTCGACTGATGACTTTAACCTTTCCTTTGGAATATCTAATTTTAAGTTACTTCAGCACTTAAAAGATAGATTAGCTTATGGTAGTTCATTAAAGATCAAGAGAAAGGTGATGGATAAAGTTATAATGAAAAGTAAGAATGAGGTAGAAACAAAACAAGTTGTAAAGGAATCTCCAGTGATCCCAGATAATTTGGAAACGCCTCCAAACACCGAAGAAGTAGCTGAAATAATTAAACCTACCAGAAACTCAAAACGTATAGCTTCTACCCAAGATCCTTTTCTTGAAATGAGTCCAAAGAAACCTTTAGTTCCCAGAACACCACCACCATATTTCCCAACATTGAAACCATCATCTATTTCAAAGTTATCAGAATCAATGGCACAAGATATTACATCCAATTCAGAAATTTGTGATGAAATTAATTCTAGTCAAACAAGTTTCAATACTAGTAAATCACCTTTAGCACAAAGTACAACATTAGAAGTATTAAGTCAAATGAATGAAAAACAACAAACCGTACTTCAAACAAAAATGGCTAATATGAATGCATGTTTTGCTAAAAAAATGAAAGCATTTGAAAAGGAAATTCTTGAAAAACAAACAGAATTGAATCAAAGTTTAGATGAAAAATTAAACGAAATTATTGCTATTCATAATAAAAATTCAATGAGTTTGAATAATTATGTTCAAGTCAAACAAAAAGAAATGTTTCCCTTTTCACTAGAATAATCAGCGTAACATATATTAAATTATTGTGTGTATCCAATAAACTTAAAAATTTCATCAGCAAATCCATCAGGATTATCTAAATAAATATGATGACCAGCATTAGGAATAATCTTAAAACTAGCCAACTTTTTACCATAAGCGTTTTTGGATAATGCATTTATATCTTGAGTCATTTCTTGACCGGCTTCTTCATTCATCCAGTCTTGATCTCCGTACATCCAGAAAGTAGGAAGATTATATCTGACAAAAGCATCAGGACATCTATCTAATAAAGGTAATTTGGCAGCAGCAGCAAAAGCAAAAACCCGATTTAAAGCATATTCACCAGAACCTTTACCAGTAAAACTTCTATATACATAATTATGGACATCTTTAAATGCATCAGGATCAGAATTTCTTATATGAGCAAATCTATTGATAACCCAAGTTGATAAAAATTTAGATTTATAAGGACCCATAGCTCTTAATATTCCAAAAATTGAGTAATTCTTTTCCCAAAGGTGTTGTATGAGTCTATAACGTTTAGATGATTTTCCACTTTCAACATTCAAATCAACATTTTTATAAGCTGGGTTAGTAATGAATTCTTGATCAACATAAACTTCATTTTCAAAAGACAAATCTGGATCTTGAGCATCTTCTTCAGCTTTCTTTTTAAAATTAGGATTAGGAATGTTTTTAAGAAACGAGTTTTTGTTTCTTTCAACCCCAACAGGACTTATCAAAACCAATTTGGAAAGAATATGACCAGCATTAGCAAGTTTTTCTTGATATTTTAGAGCATAACAAGCACTTAAATATCCACCAAAAGAATGCCCCATCAAGGTAAACTTATTAATTTGACGTTTTTCTCTCCATTGTTCAAAAGAATCAATAAACCAATTTTCAACTTCTTTAACTTCTTCAGGGGTAGAACCTTTAATACTGGGGAACTTGGGTCTGGAACTAAAACCAAATCCTAATAAGTCAATGGCATGAAGTCTTATTCCAGGAATGGAAGAAAGTTTATCAAAGGAACCAAAAAATAACCCTAAGGAAGCACCATAACCATGAATTAAAATGATGTCTCGTACCCCATCCTTTAGAACGGGTTTATCGGTCTCAATATTTTCAATGCAAAATTCATGAATATAATTATCATTATCAATATTGGTATTAATTATACTTGCTATTCGTTTACCATCAGAGTCTGGATAAAATGGTAATCTCGATAAAAGTCTTTCTTCAATGATTTGATCATTATAATAGAATTCTTGTTTAAACCAATCTTGGAATGATTCTAAATGACCAATAGTTTCTTTGATAGGAGGTTTTGGTGGAGTTGTGTTGGTATTATTTGTTTTGGCATTATTTGTTTTTTCATCATGGACGGTGGAGTCTAGTGATTTATTATCAGAACTCATTAGATAAAATCAATGTCACTAACTAATAGAAGTGGGAATAGCAACAAAAAACAGTAACTGAAACAGTAACAACACAAGGAGATACAAAACTATAATGCAAAATTTAAGTCTTCAACAAACAAAAACTATATTTTAGTCACAAAAATAATTTATCAGTAATTTATCAGTGATTATTTTATCGAAGAATATATTCGCTATTTATAGAGAGAGACACCGGAACGAAACGAAATCAAGTTCCCGTTCCGAGAGATGAGAATGCAAAAAGTTAAGAAAACCCATTTAACATTTGTGCTTGATTCGGAATACGAAATAAATAGTGCTCAGTTTGTCAATACAAATAGCAGTATTTGGTATTATTAACAAATATGGTAATATCCGTTGACAAATACTTCCAATGAATGACTGTTAACTTCGCCTGTTTCTTTATTTTTTCACTACTGATAACATTATCGCAACGCCATTGAAGCTTAAACTGGAAACCGGGTCACATGACGTGCGACCTTTGAAATTGATGAAGTTTTTTCATTGAAAAAAGTCGTGCATGGGCCATCGCTTTTTTTCATTACTTTGAAGGAAAAAAAAAAGTTATAAAATTTTTCACTATAGAAATTATCAAAAATGGTATGTTTAACAAATAACATGAACAAAATGGATTGCAAGATGTAAAGGGGGTTTAGAAAGAAAGGGTAATGTGTTGTAGAAGAGATGAATGAAGAGTACAATGGAAATATTATAAGATCATCATCACTGTGTGTGTTTGTGTGGGTGTTATGGATAGTAAAGGGATCATCTGTTAAGAAGAATGGGAATTCAAGAAGACAACAACACAAAAATACAAATGTCGAAGACAAAGCTCAAGTAATTACTACGACTATAAAGACCCAAGTATTCTACGGTGAATATTTGACATTTCAACCCTATTTTTCCACCTTTTACTTGTCGTCCATCAACAATCACAAATAATATTTACTAACATCATTTAGGATACCAAAACTCCAGTTATTTTAGCTAAAGTTATCAAAGTCTTAGGTAGAACCGGTTCAAGAGGGGGTGTTACCCAAGTCAGAGTTGAATTCTTAGAAGATACTTCAAGAACCATTGTTAGAAACGTCAAAGGTCCAGTTAGAGAAAACGACGTCTTATGCTTAATGGAATCTGAAAGAGAAGCTAGAAGATTACGTTAATCGGTGCCGTCAATCGATCATTTCTTTAATTTAAGTATATACATAATAAACATAATTGTATAGTCAGGAACTGTAGAAAAATCTTGAGAGAATCACAGTCACAAGGTCACGTGAACGAGGGCTCGCTTGAGGGCTCTGGAAAACTTATATCTATACTGTGTAGAATTGAAAGGGTCCTATGGAGTTTTAGTGTTTCATGAAGTCATTGAAATAGTAATGGAAATGGTCAACATATAAAGGTATAAAGGTACCTTAAGATATTTACAACAGAGGTTATTTCTTCTATAAATGTCATTTAAAGGTTTGTGTAATGCTTCTGATCTACTGTCAGGGTTGAACTGTTAAATTTGTACTATCATATTTTTACTATTAAATTCAAACATCTTTACAATTGTTTCCAAACATTCTCTAAATACATCACAAGTAAATTCTTTATAGTGGTTACAGTAACTATACAATTGTCTACATTATTTCTAGTGATAATTATCACCACTTCGCGCGATTATAATCTCGACATACAATTACAACCAACTATGTCGGACTTAGATGATGATTTATTAGCATTAGCAGGGATCTCAGATTCAGAAGAGGAAACCAGCCCCAAGAAAAGAAAAGTGATTGATGATTCAGATGAACAACTGGAAGCAGAAGAGTTAGTGGTTCCTTATCCATTAGAGAACAAGTATAAGGATGAACAAGATAGAGAAAATTTATTACTGATGGATGAAATGGCTAGAGAAGAAATATTGTTTGAAAGATCACAAGAGATGGAACGGTTTAATGAAAAGAAGTTTTTACAAGAAAGAGCTAAACAACAACAGGCCCAGGCTACTAGAAGTAGTAAGAGATCCAAAGGTGGTAAAACTGCTAGATCTGATAAATTAAGTGAATTAAGAAAACAAAGAGAACAAAAAACTAGAAAAGATGATTATCTGGAAGAAGAAGATGAAGAAGAGGAGGATGAAGAAGAAGATGTTGGATTAGAAGATGAGGATGAAGAACCATTATCAGATTATGATGAAGGAGAAGTGGTTTGGGGAAGTAAAACCAGAAAGACTAAAAGTTATGCTAGAGGTAAATTAGAAGATGTCAACAAAGTATTGGTTGGAAGAAGTTTCCTACATAAATATTGCTTCTACCCTGAATTCACTGATGTTGTACTTGATTGTTTTAGTAGAGTCAATTTAGGAATGGATAAAAGAACCAGACAACCCATGTATAGAATGGTTAAAATAGTTGATGTTCAACATGTTCCAGACAAAAGATATAAATTACCAAACTTTGAAAGTGATTTATACTTACTAGTAAGTCAAAATCGGGATCAAACCAAATTATTCCCCATTAATGTTTTCAGTGATAGTCCAATAATGGAGGATGAATATAATAGATATTTAAAAGAATTGGAGAAAACTAATGAAGAAATAGATTATGTTGATGATATTAATGACAAGTATGAAACCATTCAAACCTTAGTTAATAAGAATTTAACTGATAAAGATATTAATGAAATTATAGAAAAGAAACAACAAACCATGAAGACTTTAAATGGATATGATGCAGTTTATCAAAAGGCCAGATTAATGGATAGATTAAAAATTACTCAACAACAAGGTAACAAAGCTGAATTTGAAAAAGTTAAACATGAATTAAAAGAAATGGAAAATTTATTACTTAATTCTAGTAATAAAACTAATAATTCTCAACTGATGAGTAGTATGTCAAAAGTCAATGAAAGAAATAGAAAATTAAATTCAGAAAATATTCGTAAAGCTGAACTTAAATCATCAATTATGAGAAAATCAACTGATAATGATCCTTATCAAAAATTAAAACAAGTATCTAAAGGAGATTATCAAGAAATAATTAATTTGGAAAATGAAAAAGCTCAAAAAGATGCCAAATTGAATTATTCTCAAATGATTAAACAAAAATCTGATATTGAAAATAAAATTTCAAAATCGACTTACCGAGTTTTAGGAGTTATGGATAAATTAATTAATGATATTGATATTGATATTGATATAAGTGTATAGAGAAAATATAACCTTCTTTCCCTCGAAAAAAATAGAGAGAAAAAAAAAAAAAAAAATATTGTTGGACTAAACAATACATTATTGTTTATTGTCAAAGACAATAGAAGTCAGAAAATGCGGAGATGATATTTTGCAACCGATGACCCAACAGAAACAAAACAATTATTAAACAACGTTTTCGTGAATTCATTTAAAGCTATTTACAAAAGATAAAACTATAAAACATGGTGGTTGGGGAAAAAGAAAAAGATAAAACAAATTTATCTCATACCTCTAATTCTCTCAAAAATTGTTGGCGTAATTCAGCTCTTTCCTTTTCTTTATCAAAACTATAAAACTCATCAGTACCATATTCATTAGTTTCCAATTCAGAATAGTAACTGACTATAGAACCTTGAGAATCTATTGAACTTAAATCATCATTATGATCAGGACTTATAGAAGTACCAGCGAAATTTCTAAAATTCTTAGGGTTACTCAATAAATATTCATCGTCCAAGGAAAGAACGTCATTAATCGTATCATCATTATCAGAATTATAAGCTTCCGGGGTTGTATCATTATCTTCAACTGGACCATTAAAGTCAGATGTAATAGGTTGGGATTTACTTGGCTCTATAGACGATTTAATAGAGTCATTACCTTTATCACTACTACTCTTTCTTCTGAAGCCAAGTTTCTGTAAAAATGATGAATGTGATGAATTTGACTTTATGGACGTTATCGTAGACCCTTTAGATGTTAAACTAGAAGTAGAAGACGAGGTTTTCTTACAGGGGAACTTTCGTCTCTTAACTTCGTTGGGAGAGTCAAATGTTATTGTGTTGTCTTTTGTGTTTATGTAATAGTATTGGTTTATAGTAGGGTCGAATTCTTGTTTCCAGGATCCCATTTTCAATAGTAGAAGTAATTAATCGTATAAGTTGAACCAAAGAAAGAAATATAATATTAATAATAATAAAAAAAAACAAGGCTTTTTATTTGTATTTATAATCCAGCTGCGTTTATATCTTCATTTGTCATCAGGATAACGTAATAGGAAAAAAAAGAAAATCTCGGCTCGGGAACCAAAATGGAGCCTCGGCGATTACAAATAGCTCAAATTAGGGAGAGATGAACGGATTTTGTTCGGAACAGTTACATGATATAGAGAGATATGAGAGGAGACACATGACCAACTCCGAGCTTCCAAAACATCCTAGCACTTAAGATATATTAGATATTGGTATCAGTATTGATGACCTAATGACGCATTCGCCGCCAGCGTGGGGCGTGCGGATACCACACTCATCGTAATAACACGGAGACGACGGGGAGATTAAAGGTTCCGAAGCGCACCGGTCCGCGGATGTACGAGAGAGGACCCGGACATTAGCGGGAGTAGGACGAGGCGGGGTTAAGAACTCGTAGCGGGAAATATCCCGTGTGGACCTAATTGAACTTCCGTCGACCTATCCAAAGTGCCAAGGCCTGGTACCCAAAATTAACTCGGTACCCAAAATTAGATCGCGAATGGTCAACATTGATTACTTGTCAATACACACTTTAATACATATTAACTATGGTATCCGAAACTTTTAATAACAAAGTATGTAAGAGAATTGATTGTATAAATTGACACAATACTAACAACTTAGGCTGAAGCAGTCAAAGACTTAAGTACTCGTCCAAGTGATGATGAATTGTTGAAGTTATATGCTTTATTTAAACAAGCAACTGTTGGTGATAATGAGACATCTAGACCAGGACTCTTGGACTTAAAAGGAAAGTACAAATGGGATGCTTGGGCTGAATTAAAAGGAACTTCACAAGAAGATGCCGAATCTCAATACATTGAATTGGTTGATGAATTGCTTTCAAAGCAGTAGAGAAGGGGGTACAAATAAAGTACACAATAGTGATGTATCTAGGTTATGTATCTAGGTTATGTATCTAGACTTTTCTATATATAAACTGCTTAAACTGCTCTATATAAACTGCTCCATAACAAATTCAGTCTTTTTTCTCTCTGTGTGTAGACACTATATTGTTAACTCTTATTCCATTGTCAACCATCATGATCAATGGCACGATGAAGTAAGGGAAATAAACGGCTATTAACTTGTATTGATCCATTGGCGCTAAACCATGATCTCCTCCTTCAATATAAACGTACAACAAACACACCAAAGTGGTAAATGAAGCATTGAAGCCGTAAATACAACTAAGTAAGTACCTTTTGGGGTTATTATCCCACATAAGCTTTAATACATAAAAAAAGAATGGTAATTGGAATCCCAATTCAATTAATCCAAACACTTTAAGCCACAAAGGTGACGTAGCAAGAAGAAAGTCTTTATTTTGAACAATTTGAATTTCAAGCAATTTCTTTGAAAGGGTGAATTGATTTTGTGGTGATAACACAATACATGAATCCATAAGAATGGTGATGGGAATGTGGGTTATAAAGTACCACCAATAAAGAGTATCCAAAGACATGTTAGTGGTGGTGGCAGAAGTGAAATCTAATTAATACAATAAATAACACAAAGTAGAATTCAATATCTAAATATTATTACACAATGGTTACAAATTCGTTCAATTTCAACACAATGTTAACACTGTCAAAACAATCTCAATCTCAATCTCAATTTCAATCTCTTCTCATTCTCAATACATTGTCATTACATTCTCATTAACACTCTTCGCATACAATGTCGGATGCTAAACGAATTAAATTAATGCAATCGTTTGTGGCGTCTTCCAAAGCCAACCATATCAATCGTAGTAACATCTTCAAACCTTTGGTTTGGATCGATTGTGAAATGACAGGGTTAAATGTTGAACGGGATCACATCATTGAAATCTGCTGTATTATCACAGATGGTCATCTCAATGTGATTGATGAAAAGGGGTATGAATCTACAGTATATTATCCAGAATCAGTGTTATCTAAGATGAACGAATGGTGTATCAACACACACACGGGATCAGGGCTTTATAAAAAGGTTTTAGATAACCCTCAACTGACATTACCCAAGGTTGAACTGCAATTATTGGAGTATATAAAGCAGTATGTGGAGCCTAATAAAGCAATTCTTTCAGGGAATTCTATTCATATGGATAAGTTTTTCATGTGTAAGGAGTTTCCCAAGGTTATTGATTACTTGCATTATAGATTAGTTGACGTTAGTTCGATTATGGAGGTAGGAAATCGTCACAATCCTGAGCTTATGGCTTTAGCGCCAAGGAAGGTTCAAACTCACACGGCGAAATCAGATATTATGGAAAGCATTGCTCAGCTTAAGTGGTATAGGGAGAATTATTTGAAGAGTTCAGAGGAGACGAGAGAGTTTGTAAGGGAGAAGGAGAATGAAGAGAAGGAGAATGAAGAGAAGGAGAATGAAGAGAAGGAGAATGAAGAGAAGGAGAATGAAGAGAAGGAGAATGAAGAGAAGGAGAATGAAGAGAAGGAGAATGAAGAGAAGGAGAATGAAGAGAAGGAGAATGAAGAGAAGGAGAATGAAGAGAAGGAGAATGAAGAGAAGGAGAATGAAGAGAAGGGACACAAATAAGATAAAGACAAGGAACACAAGGAACAAAAAGACAAGGAACACAAACACAAAGATAACTTGTAAAATACTACCATTATGTACAATATTGACTTATAATACCGCTCCTCTATTATACACTATATATACATTTCATTCATTTCATTTAATTCTTCCATAACTTCTCTCCATCACTTCTCTCCATCACTCTCTATGGCTTCATCAGAATTCCTATACTTATCCAAACAGTTCCGAAGACAATTCAGATCAATTGGCTTTTCCAAAATCTCATCAAAACAGTTGGATTGATTGGCTTCTTTAGCAAATGCAGTTATGGATATTATTGGAGTATGGGAGTTAACACTATTAGTATGTCTTATTAACTTTACAGCATCAATACCTTCAACTTTAGGAAGTTTCAACGCCGTGAATATAAGATCAAATTTCACTTGTCCTGTAGCCCGACGTATAAGTTCATCTCCATCATTAACTGTTACTACACAACAACCAAATTTATCAAACATTTTACATACTGTATGTCTTACTATAGGAATAGGTTCACAGTATAAGATATCCAATTCGTTCATATTGACAACTTGACGTCGAGAACTTTCTCTTCTTTTTTGAACTCTTAATATGGCATTGGCTTTACCGCCTTCATCAGTGTCTGAAGATGATGGTGATAAATCACTACTATTGTTTTTCAACACTTGTTTTGTAAGTGAATTAGTTGATGATCTGTGCTTGATTCCTCCTCCAGGACTTCCTTCTTCACTAAGTGAAAACCTACCTATATCATCATCACCACTGGAATAATATGATCCCATTCTTTCATGTTTTGCATGAGGAGATCCTGTAGTGGTTTTATCCTTTTCTTTATCTCTCATTGGTGATGGGGCTCTATTGGCAGTGATAATAGGTGAGACTGGTCGTTTAAATGGACTTGCTAACAGTAACAGTCCTTCCTTTGTTGTTGAGGATGATGAGCTACCAAAATAACCTCCTTGAGGTGTACTATTTCCAGTATTATTGGTTCCAGCATTAAATGAAAATCCCCTTGTTCTTGTAGAAGGAGTAGATTCTGATGAAGAAGATGAAAAACTACTCCGATGTTCAAGATGTTCATTCTTTAATCGATTAATTACATCTTTATTGGCTTTTTCCAATATGTTGAGATTTCGAAAGTAAAATGATCCAAATTCACTAGGATCGGCTAATCTACTTCCTCTTCTTTCTCTCTTTCCTTCATTAGATCCAGTACTACTACTACTTCCCATTCTCTTTGGTTGTTGTCCATGAGTGACATTAGCTTCACTTAAACTTATAGAAGGAGTTCTTTCTTCATCACTAGAAGATTCATCTTTAGGAAATTGTGAGATATCAGCTCCTCTGGCATCAAAATAATCAGTAGAACTAGGATCTTCTACTGTAGGAATAAATGATGGAACTTCATTAAACAATTGATCCCAATTAGTACCGGTAAAATAAGGATGAAGTTTAATTTCATCGGCACCTTTAAATCCTAAACGGTTTTCTGGATTAACTGTTAAAAGTCTTTTAATTAAATCTTTGGCTGAAGCAGGACATATTTCATAAAATTCATCTTCTTCCAAAGGTGGCCAATCAATATTACCTTGTAAAATGTTTTTAAACACTTCTTGAGGATTATCAGCATGAAATGGAGGATATCCAAATAAAAATTCAAACATAATACATCCTAAACTCCACCAATCAGAGGCTTCACTTTGTCCTATTCCTTCAATGGTTTCAGGAGCCAAATAATCGGGTGTTCCGACAAATTTTATCAGCTCCTTGTTATCATCTTCCAGTTGTGGATCATATAAAGTATATGAAGTAACATCATTATTTTGAGAAGGTGCTAAATGGAAATCATCTTCAACCAATGAAATGGATGTTTCTGATGATGTTCGAGGTAACATCGGTTTAAGTGTAGGAGAATCTAAAGCATTAGAAAATGATCCTGATCTATTACTGCTAACACTAGCGTTTTTAATTGAAGCTGATCTACTAAGTGTTCCAGCACTATATTGAGCATTAGCTGAGTTGATAATAGCATTTAATTCTGTAGAAGGAGATGATCCATGACTTATAGAACCACTTAATTTACTATTTTCTATTGATGGACTTAAGGAAAATGGTGTTACTGAATTGGTTCTTTTATGACTATTGGGATTACTATTACCATCCATATCCAAACCTAAACCAGGACTATTAAACGGTAAACTTTTTCTAAAAGCATCTATTGCATGTTCAGAAGAACTACTTTTCCTTTTCAACCGATTTTGTCTTCCTACAATCCCAATACGAGATAATCCAAAATCAGTTAACTTCAAATGACCAGAACTATCAATTAAAAGATTATCAGGTTTCAAATCTCGATGAATAATACCTCTTTCATGTAAATCATTAACTCCAACAATCACTTCAGCAATATATCTCCGAGTCCAATCATCACCCAAGGTTCCTAACATCTTCAATAAGGTAGCACAATCACCTCCATTTAAATATTCCATAACCAAATATAAATAATTATTAGTCTGGAAACTACTATATAATTGAGCCACATAAGGAGAACCAGTTTGTTTCATCATCACGGCTCTTTCAGATTTAACATTAAGAATTTGATTTTTAGCAATCATATCACTTTTTTTCAAACACTTTATAGCCACATAATCCCCTGTCAACCGTCTTTTAGCTAAAAATACAGCACCAAATGCACCTTTACTTATAGCTTTAATGATTTCATAATCTTTAATAGATCCAGTAGTAGAATGTTTAGAACTAGCTGGTTGACTTACAAGTAATGGTGATAAAGGAGGTTTAGCTATTGAACCTTTATTACTGCTATTATTACTGGTGCTTGCAGAATTGACATTTAAATGGAGTCTATTATCAAGAGAATCATTATGATGAAGTTGATTATTAGTTATTAATGGAGAAGAACTAGGAGTATTTCTTTGGAATGAGGAAAAGCTTTGTCTTTCAGCAGTGGCTACTGGAGATAAGTTTCTCTTGGGAGAAGAATATGAATAAGATGAATTATTGGAAGAAGTATCAAAAGATTTATCAAAAGATTTTTTAGTAAGGGATTGATTTAAATTTAAATCATTGAATCCATCAATAACAATATCTTTAGAATTACTTCGGGATTTTTCTGAAGAAACTGATGATATGGAATTGGATCCTCGTGATATATCCTTATAAGAAGACCTCCCTCGTAACAAAATATCTTTAGGTGTAACTGAAGTTGATGATATTGATGGTGGAGGTTGTAAATTTAAAGGAGAATTATCATTGGCCGAATTACGATGAGATCCTGAATCTACCATTGGTGATCTATTAGAGTTCATAGGAGAACTTAAATCCACAGGAGAATTCAAAGTAGAATTACAACGACTTCTAGCTGCATGCTCACCAATTCTTAACACAGTTTCACGAACAGTTGATAAAACTAAACTATCAACTTCAGACTTTAACTTTTCAGAAATCTTTAAAATAGAATATAATCGTGACATGGTATCAATTTTATCATTAATTAATCTTTGGGTATCTTCAGTTATCAATTTTATTGCTGGGTCAGTGGTTTCAAAAGGTTTAAAACTTAAAAGTAAGTTAATAGCTCGTTCGGTATTCGGAGAAAATTTGGGTTCACCATCATCGGAAACTTCTATAGGATTAATAGATAATGCTTCATCACATAATTCAATTAATCGTGATAAAATGCCAAAGGGGAATTTCTTAATAGGTAATATGGAAGAATTTGGTTTATTGTTACGTGATTGACTAGTGGAATTTGATCTTACCATTTCAGTGGATGAAAGAGAACCTGGAGGATTATTGGGACTACTAGGAAGACTAGGACTACTTGGAGTATTAGGTAAAGGAATGCCTTTATAATCGACAATGGTAGTTGCTGATGAAGAAACAGAACTTGAAGAACCTCTAGAAGTAGTTTGATATAATTGGGAATGATTAGTCGTTGGACTTGGAGCCATTGATTGTTGATATAAAGTTTCAAATATCTGAACAATAATCTCCTTTTGATCAGATATGGCATCATGACAAATTTGTAAATCATCATTAGTTCTATGTTCAATAATGCATAAATCACTATGTTTTTCTAGAAACCAAGCAGGAAAGAGTTGTTCACATATTCGACACAACTCCAACCGAGGTTGAGGGACTTCCTTTTCATCCAATACTTCCAATTGCTGTAGCCGAGCTAAATAATCTTCAAATATTTCACTACCAAAGCCCAAAAGATCTATTAACCGTCCTGGTAATGTGAGATCTACATCTATTGGAACGTATGGCTTAATGGTCCATATTGAATGAATAGGTAAGTTTGTTTTTGAATCATGAATAAGAATACCTTGAGCTTCTAGTTCTATAAAGTCACCATTATTAGATAGTTTAGAATTGGACTCGAAATCGGATGAACCAGAAGAATGGGTTGAATAGTGATCTTGGTGTTGGTGTTGGTGTTGGTCTTGATTACCATCTCCAGACAGAGACAGAGACAGATCATTAGTTGCGGTTAAAAACCTGACTTTATAACTTTCATCATCCAGAATCATTTGTTGAATTGCATTATTAAACACCTTTGTATCATTTTCATCATTACCTATTATAATATCAGATAAAGGTCTACCAACCAATTTCTTAACTTTAGTTCCTACAATGACCTCCCAATTGTTACTTAAATACATTATTTTACCATCCAAATCAGTCTCAAGAACCACAGTAGGATTCTGCGATGAAGCCAACTTCAAATCTTGTTGATCGTCATCATTTTCAGGATGTAATGAATCATTATGGAATATATCATCAGGTTCACTTAAAACTTCAGTATCACTAAGAACTTCACGAGGCGATACTGATCGTTCCAATTCCCTAAGATTACTTTGGGAAAGCTGGAACATAGGTTGATTAAAGAAATCATCACTCATGATGTGATTTCAATTAGAAATGGGGAGATGATAGGAGTGATACACAAAACAAGATAAGCTTAAGTATGAAAATTAAGGCGCTTTTTGTTCGCATTATTTTAAATGGGGGGAAAGGAGTAGTTCGGGTGGGCGTGGGGATGGTTAGGAGGGGGCAAGGCTTCGCGGTAGAGAATAAAGCGGGGTGGACGTACGGTGGTGGTAGAGTGGAGAGAGCGTGAGAAGTGAGAAGTGAGAAGTGAGATATGAGATATGAGATATGAGTATAACATGAGTTATAGATATTTAACCAGAGCCCGTTAAAGAACATCAAAATAGAAGAGAATAATAAAACACTATTACTCTACTACTCCTTAACACCAATACTCCACAACACCAATACCCCACTACTCCACTACTTTAAAATATCACACCAGAATCCCTGGCACGTACATTATATACATATTCTTATTGTTTTTTGTCAGAGTTATTTGTTGGAAATAACCCAATGATGAATAACTGAAGAATTGAATCATAAAATCGTTATATTCGTCATAAAATGAATCGAGTTGGATCTAATTCATTGGTATCTTGATTAGATTTATTTTGTATGTTGGAAAAAAGGTTGATCAGAAGATCTCTTTTTAATACTTTGTAATAAATCATCATTCTTTTCATCATTTTTTTGTAATATTAGATTCTTTAAACATTTATTTTCCATTTCTAATGTTAAAAGTTTTTTTTCTAATCCTCCTACTTTATCTTGTAAATCTTTACATTTAGTTTCCATTTCTTGTTGTTTAAGCTTCTTTTTGATTCTAAATCTAGCTGATGCTGCGGTATTTCTTTTCCGTTTATCCTCATAAGCACTTATAGATGTTACTGATGGTGAACTTGATGATTCTGGAGAAATTATTTCTTCTTCTTCATCTTGTTTAATTACTGGTTTATTGTAATTAGAAAATTCATCCAAATCAAAGAAATCAGATTTTGAAAACAAATCCAAATCATTGGTTCCTTGTTCTGTTTTAGGGGAAAATTGACTATCAAAGTCAAGATTTAAATCATTTAAATAATCCATAGGTTGAAAATTCATTATGAGTTAAAAGAAATAATTACTAAAGTTTTCAAATTTATGAAAATTTTTTTAGTGATCTGAGTCAGCAAAAGAATAATCACACAAACCCAATGCGGTAAAGGTTTCCGGTGATGGGTGAGTATGGTGTTGGGGACACGACCATCAAATTGCTGCAAAACAGAAGATGAACTGATGATGAAACTAGAGATATAACAATAATAAAACAAAGATATAGAGACACAAAGATATAGAGACACAAAGATATAGAGACACAAAGATATAGAGACACAAAGATATAGAGACACAAAGATACAAAGATACAAAGATGATTACTTATATGACTAGAGAGAATATATTCATTTCTATTTATCCGTTTTTTTTTTTTTTTTTGTTTTTTCAAAAGTCCATTATCTATCCAGTTCCTATCTAGTACCAATCTATTTTAACCGATATCTAAGTAGTTCATAAATCGTTAGTTTCGTTAATTTGTCGTTGAGATTTAGGAGTTTTAAGGTGTTAATGATTCATTTGATCAACTAAGGACTTCAACACAAACGATTCATTATCTTCATCGTGTTTATTTTCTTGTCTAAAGGTGCCATTGTAGTCGGAATTAGGCATTTGGAAGTTAGGATTCATTCCAGGGACATTAGGTCTTTGAAACTGGAATGGAAGTTGTTGAAATTGTTGAGGTTGAGCTTGGGCTTTTGTTTGGGCCTGAGCTTGGACTTGGGCTTGGGCTTGGGCTTGAGCTTGAGCTTGGGCTTGGGCTTGGTGAAGAGCTAATTGTTGTGTTAAAGGAGGAGCCTGATTTAATGTTCTATTTTGATTCATTCCATTAACTCCATTCATACTCATTCCATTCCCCTCATTAGACACATAAGGCAAGCCAATCACAGCACACATCCAGATTCTGGTTTTATAAATCCTAAACAATTCTCTAACCAAATCCCGGAAATCAATTCTTTTACTAGTAGAATAATAAAAGATCAACTTTTTCCGATCAAATTGATACTCAGCATCAATCAATTTCATCTGCAACAAATCCACATTAGAACTCAATATATTAGCACTATTGGCAATTTTAGCTAAACATAAACGACAGGCTTTTTCTTCATCTTGTTTCTTATTTAAAATTTGAAGAATATCATTATGATTAGCATGAGACAAGATGGATTTAGGGGAATGTAAAGGAGGAGGATTCTGATGATGAGCAATAGATTTAATGGATAAATCAGGACTCTCATGTTCATTAAGAGCACGTTGTTGTTCTTGGAAATGTAACAATTTCAATAATCTAGCTTCATCAATAGAAATATTCATTTTAAAGATTTTACCCAAATCTCTACCACGATCAGCCTCAACTATAACCAAATCTCCCACCAGAACTGAGGTAACACCATTCATAGGTAAATAAAACACATCAATACGACCAGCTTTAAACCCCACCAATACTAATTGATAATTCTGAAGGGAATTTTCAATAGGAAATTTAGGTAATTGATAATCGTCCAGTAAATACTTTTGATCCCGACAATACCGATCATTAAGAAACGCCATATTAACCTTAACGCGTTCATGGGGATCACATTCAAAGTAATCATGGACATCATTTACTTCGGGACTAGTGGTTTGACCTGGGCCGGGAGTTAGGTTAGAATGAGTTGTGGTAGAATTACCACCACCACTCCCACTACCCATATTACTACCAATACTGCTTCTGGCACTAAGACCTCCACTAAAGCTACCGCCAAACCCGGTGGCACTGGAAAAACTGCCGCCAGGACCACCACCAACACCACCACCAGGACCCTCGCCATAAGAATGTCTTCTTCCGTCTAAAAAGTCTAATGAAGTAATTTCACTAGAAGGACTAAAGGAATTAATAGAATTTCTTTGATCACCATACCTCCAACTAGGAGAGGGAAGGTCATCAAATCCAGCACCACCAGTACCACCAGTACCACCACCAGTACCAGTACCAGCAGCAGCAGCAGAAGCAGCAGCAGCAGTATTAGACCAAATATTATCAAACATCAGTGACCTTCGATTAGAAGGCGATGGTTGATTATTGGTATTCCAGATACCACTATTAAAGTAATCATTACCTTCAGAGAAGGAAGAAGGCCGTGAATACATAATATAAAATCTAAAAAGTTATATATAACAAAAACTAAGGGATGAAAAATACCAATATTATAATAATAATAATTATTATTATTATTGCATTAACACATCCTATGCACTGCGGGTAACACCACCACCATCAAGTGACCAACAATACTCCTGAATAGGAACTGATTGCTTTTATTAATGTGTGTATAAGTGCGTGACAATGAGGGGCGATAGGAGCTCTGGACAAGGCGGGAGGGGGGAGAGATTGCGAGAATGGGGAGATACTATTGAGTTTACGGGGAAAACATAAGAAGTAAAGAGGGGATATAAGAGAAGGATCAAGTTAGGCAGCGCACATAAGGTCTTTGTTAAGTAAGATTCTATTACTAAAATATGTAAAATGAGTTATTGTGCAGGGATACGAGACGAGGAAGTTGAGAGGAGTTGAGGGGATGAGGGAAGTTGAGAGGAGTTAAGAGAAGTTGGGGGAAGTTAAGAGGAGTTGATAGAAGTTGAGAGATGTGGCAAAATGGAGATAAATTAAGAAATAATGAGATTTATATGATGGTAATTGAGGATTATTGTAATAGCTGTATTAGATTAGATTATATCTCTATTACATTACTGTATTACATTACTCTATTATCTCTATTACATTACTGTATTACATTACTCTATTACATTACTCTATTACTCTATTACATTACACTATTACACTATTACACTACACTATTACACTATTACTCTATTACACTACACTATTACACTATTACTCTATTACACTACACTATTACTCTATTACTCTATTACACTAAACTATTACACTAAACTATTACTCTATCACACTACCACACTCTACTACTTCACTAGATAATAACTTATACTTCTCTTATTACTGAAGTACTCAATTACTCTATTAATTTATTACTTGGTTCTCAATTACACAAGTACTATTTCTCAATCACTATTACTCAATTACTATTACACAAGTACTATTTCTCAATCACTACTCAATCACTACTCAATCACTACTCAATTACTACTCAATTACTACTACTCCCCCTCTCTCTACTCAACATATATTACACTTAACCTTATAACTATACACCCTATTGATATTGTTGTTGATTAGGCATACTACTATTCTGCATATTAGTAAAGTATTGTTGATACACATTTGGATCACTATATGCCTGAGGTGGCATAGGCATAGGCTGAGGATGAGCAGCTCCTCCCGCATATGGCATTCCATGAGGTAAATGGGCTCCTGGGGGTAATTGTTGTCCCACTTGAGGTTGAACTTGTTGATGGATTTGTGGGTGTTGTTGATTAAGTTGAGGGGGTTGTGGGGCTCCAGCATGAGGTTGAGTAGCTGGTGATGGTTCTGGCAGTTCGGAGTTTCCATCCGATTGATTGTCTTGATCGTCTCCTAATCCTTCTTCTGGTGCGTTTAAACAAGCTTGAATCAAGTTTTTCCCTTCTGATTTCGTCACTAATGGTTGTAATTTAGGGGTAGTAAATGTATATACTAATCCGGTTTCACTAACCACTAATAATAATACTTGAGTCCCGGTTAATACTGATAATTCATAAGCTTTTTTCATAATCCCTGCTTTTCTTTTGGAAAATGTGATATGTCTTCTTGATTTATCTTGAATGAATTTGATTTCAATTTTCCGTCTCTCTTTTTGATGTTTACCTCCTCCAGAGTGCTCATCATCATCATCATCATCTCCTCCAGCTCCAGGGTTAGCGTTTGAAAACGTAGCGTTGGGTAATTCTTCTGGATTTTCTAATTTAGCTTCGGTAGCGTCAGACACTGTATTGTTAGTATAAATGTGGGATGTTATTGTTGAGCGACAGAGTTGGTTTTATGATAGTGTTTTGTTTTGTTGTTTCTTCTCCCTTCCCTTCTCTTGTCTTCTCCTCCCCCTTCATTCCTAAGTTTCTCTACCGGAACTTCCTCCCTCCCTCCGGTCGAGAACCTTTCGAGGACTTTCTTCCATCCCCTTCTCCCTCTCTCTTCTTCACTCCTCTTCACTCCTCTCCCTTCATCTTCTTCCTTCAGGTTATGTGCAACCTCACCCTAATAGGAAATTGGTATCAACCGAATTAGGTAACCTCAATTTCTATTACTTGTTTTGATAGTTGTTTTTTCATTATGTCAACTCTATTCTGTCACTTACTTAAACCTCATCACTTGCTGTCGATCATCCATAAAATCTTTGAACATACTTACTTGTTTTATATATGTAAAATTACACTTAAACTAATTTCTCTTTACAATGTATATAAAAAAATGGTTTTTACAAAAGAGGAATTGTTTGTTGATAAATTTTCAAGGAGGAAAGTGGGCGATTAGGGAGTCCATTCCGGCACACGGGGGGCGTTTTCCGGTATGTAGGCGGTCGTGCGGGGGTTGTGTGCTCATATTTACCCCCCGCGTGATCCAAATTACCAGTATAATAGGAGATCTAAGATCTCATCAAGATCTATCTATCTAAGTATTTACCGTTACACTCTCTGTACTATGACCATTTACTAATTCAGGTTTACCATTGGATTCATGAGGTTTTTCTTCAATGGGTTCAGTGTCCAGTTTTTTCTCGGCTTGTGGCGTTTGTATATCATCAAGAGTATTTTCTGTTACTTGTAAAGTTAATGCCAGTTGCAACCATTGAGTTATAGAATTCTTAATTTTTTCGTAAGGAAATGTCTCTTCTGGCTTCCTTGAGGTTAATACTAGAACTCGGAATAAATTACTCTTCATAATAATTGCTTTTGGAGGGTTGAGATCTGATAATTTATGTAGTAATTCTAATACTTGTGATTCATCTATTGGATCTGATGAAAGTAATAATGGAATAAGTTTATCACTAATACTTTGGAATTTTTTTGTTATGGTGTTGATATTATTAACAATGGTATCACTTTTAGGAAATGTCTGTTGGAAGTTGATTTGGTCGTTGAGATTATTGTAGATAAAGTTACCTTGTTTGTAGTTGGCATCATAGTCTTCTTCCAATCCCCAGTCATCATCAGGAGGGGTTTCTGGTTCTGGGGATTCGGTTTTGGGTTTTGGTTTTGGTGTTGGTTTAGATTCTTTTTTAGATTTTGATGATTTGGAGGATTTTGCAGATTTCGAAGTTTTGGTGGATTTGGTGGATTTGGTGGATTTTGAAGATTTAGATGTTTTGGAAGATTTCTGTTTCTTTTGAGGTTGTTCATCTTCTTCCTCTTCATCTTCATCTTCCTCCTCCTCCTCTTCTGGCTCCCCTTTAGATCCATACTTCACAAAAGCCTCCATATCCAAAGGATTAAGCGCCAATTCATACGCCAGCTCTAAGAGCTTATCTTTTCTTCTTTTAGGAGTTTCAAGGTGTGATTTGATCATCTCTTCATTCAATGGCTTTATGTCACTTTCTTTGATCCAAATGTATGTATCATCACTGAAAAATCGAACAGGATAAATAGAAGCTGAATTCTTGACAAGTTTAGGTTTCTTTGTCAGGAAAAATTCAGGAAGTAATGATTCTTCTAGAACCATTGCTGGCCATTGCGGGTATCCTTTTACTTTAGCAAGAACAATAGATTTAGGAGCAAACATAGTCTTTAGCGTAGCCAGAGTTTAAATGCAGCAAAAGGAAATGAAACTGCGACGTTGACAGAGTGAGAATAGTGAGTGAGAAGATAAACTGTAATTGACACTGTAATTGAGACTGTAATTGAGACTGCAATTGAGACTGCAATTGAGTGAATGTATTTGAATGAAACTATGAAGTAAACGTTATTCAGTGAAACTATTAAGGAAACGTTATTGAGTAAAACTATTAATGAAACCTGTTTTTGTGTTCCTGTAAAATCTTGTCTAAAACCTCTCTAAACCCTCTTCTCAAAACCTTATACTACATTCCTCTCCACCCTCATCCCCCCTCCTACCACTCCCACCATCTCATTAAACTTATAATTAAACCTAACCACATTCATTCCCTCTCCCAATTCCTTCTCCGTCCTTATCCCCTCTTTACTATATCTATACACCACCGTTTTGTCACCTCCTACTGCTATATGATACACCTTCTCATCATAGTAATCAACCCAGAAATCACATCGTACAACATGTTCCAAATACCCACTGAACCGCACTGCGTCCACAATCTCTCTAGCTACGTAGTTATACACGGCGAGAGTTCCACTTTGAAGTACAACCACGGCCAACGTTTGGTCCATGACCTTAAAATCAACCACACTGGCGTCAAATTCACTAGCCACCATTTTCTCTCCCTTAACATCCATTTGATACACATTACCATCATAACTCGATGCAAATACATTGTGGCCATAAACATCCAATGACGTCAAAACGTCTCGACTCGTTTTGGTCGAGAATATAGGCTTTGTTAGTGGTCCCAGGGCTCGCGTGTCATATAAATTAATGTAGTTATTCTCACCACTGCTCATAATCACATCGTTATTGATGTATCTACAATCAGTAATGGCGTCTACTACCCCATTATTTGTGCCTTTAAATGATCGAGTCGCCGTCTGCTTGACCAAATCCCATGTAGTTAGTGATGAAAGATGTTTCCCATTACTACCAGAAACCACACAACTCTGGTCACTATTAACCGCTATAGCCGTTATGGCTCCATAATGTTGACGAGGAAAGGCAGTGATGGTTTGTGTATCGTAATGACAAAGTTTTATCATTCCATCATTTTTGCCTCCTGTCAATGTATACTTTGTGTTGTCTATAACCGCCAAACTACTTATGGCACATTCATGAATGGAAGTGGTCATGAAAGTAATGAGTTTACAATTGGTTATTCACCTTCCTAGTATAGAATGCGAAGGTTAATGATATAAGGTACACTTTCCCAGTTGGGAGGAATGAAACGGCTATATTTAGAAGGCTCACGAACCTTGGTTGCGAAATCACTGTTGTTTAAGGCACGAGAATGCTTTGGATGACGGTAGGAAGGTGGAAGAACTGACAATGGTTGTTATATATAGAGCAAGTCTATTCCTGGATCTTTTGTTTTATTAGTTCTGGTTTTATTAACTCTTTTTTTTTTGCAATGAAATTGTTGACTATTTTCACTATTATTGTCACTGTTAATGCTTTGGTTTCGAATATTCCTTCTATTCAATCCAAATCACCTATTACTGGATCTCCTATTGCTGTGAAAAATCCTCAAACTTTGACTTTTTCCGGTTCTCGGGTGTGTGATAAATATGCTTCTATAATCCAGGCCAATAATAACACTAAAGACTTTCCTACTTCGTTTAATATGTTTGTTCAAGGATCAGAATCAGCTCCTGATGATAATTATACTGTTGATTTGTTTTTTAAAAACCCTCGTAACAGAAACTTAAACGAGTTTTCTTTATTGAATATTACTGATTCTCCTGAAGAATTAAGTCAATATAATCCTATTACCGTTTCTCAACAACCTGACTTTGGAGTTGAATTCAAATTCAATCTTGCAAAAGGATTATTATGTCAATTGTTGTATAAATTTACTATTATGTACCAAATGCAATCCAAAGAAGATCCTTCATATCAATCAGAAAAAGTCTTTTTAGTTGGCTCATGTCAATTAAACAGAGAATATTACCCTGATATGCATAATCGGTTACTTGGTGAAGGTTTCATTTGTAAAGAATATAATTCTGGTTTCAAATATAATGGGGGGAAGAATTGGTGTTCTACTTTCTACCAATATGATCAATGTTGTGATGAATATAGTAATGATGTTTTAGAATCTAGAGATAGTTGTTCTAACAACTCCACTTTCACTCCAAGTACTTTGGCTACTGTTTCTGGTCATAGTTATAATACCCTTCCAGCTAATGCTGGTCCTGACGCCCTGCGTTATTAGAGTGTAGTTTCAATATATGTTGGTCTTAGCGTTTATCTATGTGTAATGACTACTGATAAGAGTAGAGATTTAGCTGTATAATTTTGCTTTTGTAATTGCGTATGTATAATGTAATCATAGAGTGTTGTTGAAGTCCTTCTTTATGTTTTTTCTTTGTCTTCTCTTTATACTTTCTCTTTGTCTTCTCTTTGTACTTTCTCTTCTCTTTGTACACATTAACTATTTTTACTTATTTGCAACTTGGTCGTGTCCCACCCCATCGCTCTCCACTGTCTCCTTCGCCAAAACTCAATGCCTAAAATAACTCCTTTATACCCTTTGTGTGTTGTATTGCATTTATTGGTGTTTTTGTGTATTGCATTTGCTGTTGCCTTTTTGTACTGCTGATGGCTCAACATGAATTCCGTAGTTTTTTTTGCTTTTCTTTTGCTTCACACTGTAGTGGGGTTCCCCTTTAAGAAAGGAGACGATGCTAAATCATCCTATTTGGTAAGTGATTTACCAGGGTTAAAAGATATTCCTGAACTGGAAGTTCCTTTGATGTTTTCTGGTCAATTGGAATTATATCCTGAAAATAATACTCATTTATATTTTTGGAAATATCATGATAATCATGTTTTACCTGAAAATGAGAATAAAACCATCTTTTGGCTTAATGGAGGTCCTGGATGTTCATCTATGGATGGTGCCTTGATGGAAGCTGGTCCTTTTAGAGTTGGTGATGATGGCAAAATTCAGTTAAATAATGGTTCTTGGCATAAAGCTGGTAATATTGTCTTTGTAGATCAACCGGTAGGTACAGGATTCAGTTATGGGAAAGAATATGATCATGATTTGAATGAAGTGGGTTGGCAATTTCTTCAGTTTATGCATAAATTTTTCGAAATATTTCCTGAAGATAAACATCATGAAATCTATTTTGCTGGTGAAAGTTATGCTGGTCAATACATTCCTTATATTGCTAAAGCTGTATTGGATTATAATCATGGTCATCCTGATAATACCTTTGATATTAGAGGATTATTAATTGGGAATGGTTGGATTGCTCCTGATGTTCAGAGTTTATCTTATTTACCTTATTCTGTAGCTGCAGGTATAATTACTACTGATAATTCTGAATGGCTGTCAATTCTAAAACAACATGAAAAATGTCAAAAAGTAGTTAATGATCTTGGTGGTAATTCTGATCATTCAATGAGTGATTTCCAAGTCGTTTCTCAAACTTGTGAAGTGATTTTGAATTTGATTTTAAGTGCTACTAGAAATAGATTTGCTTCTGAAGATCAACAATGTTATAATATGTATGATTATACTTTAAAAGATTCATATCCTTCCTGTGGGATGAATTGGCCTCCAGATTTAAAAAATGTCAATCCATTTTTAAACTCTAAAGAGGTTCAAGGGGATTTAAATTTAATTCATCATAGAAAATGGCGGGAATGTTCCAGTAGAGTGGGTCATTTTTTCGATACCAAACATTCAGTTCCTGCTGTTAAATTATTACCAGAATTATTGGAACAAGTTCCTATTGTTTTATTTAATGGTAATCGTGACATTATTTGTAATTATGTTGGGACTGAGAATTTCATAAAGGAAATGACTTGGGGGAGTGAAACCGGGTTTAAGGATTCTTTACAATACGATTGGATTTATGATAATGAAACTACCGGATACATAAAGACAGAAAGAAATTTGACTTTTGTTAATATCTTTGATAGTTCTCATATGGTTCCCTTTGATAAACCAGAAGTATCTAGAAGTTTAATGGATTTAGTCCTTGGAAATTACGATGTTAAAGATCTTGATGAAGTAGGAGGTGTTGTTAAGAAAGGAATAATCACTTATCCATTAGGAATGAGAAAAGTTGAAACTCCAGAAGAACCTCAAAGACCAGAAAAACCTCAAAAACCAACTTCATCACAATCTCCTCAAACAACACAATCCCAAACCGGTTCACCAACAACTTCCACTTATCCATCATCTTCATCATCACCAATTCCAGAAGATCAATCCGCTCTGAATAAAATCACCAGAGTCATTCAATTTGTTCTTATTATTATTCTCATATGGGGGGTTTATATGCTTTATTCAGCCTACAAATCAAAACCAGCTTCTATTATCAAGTCAGGAACTTCTACGTCAGGACGCAAAAAGAACGTTCAATGGGCTGATCAACTAAGACAATTCCAACAACAAAGTGAAGAAGAAGAAAATCAAGGGTTCCTTAAAAAAGCCCTTAATCGTTTCAGGAAATCTGATCCTCAAGGAGAATATGCTCTTACAAATAATGAAGCTTACGAAGACATTGAAATGGAAAATAACTTATCTATGGCTCCTGAAGACTTTGTTATTGATAGTGATGAAGAACATGAAAGAAACATTGATAATAATAGGGGTAAAAATGGGGTTTAATTAGAATATATAGATAAAAAGTTGCAATAGAAAGGTAACCACAAGTTCATGTAACCTGTAAATGTTTATTATTGTCATTTTTGTAACCTGTAAAATTGTCTGCTTTTTTTTTCGCACAATATCTTTTGAGATCTCTTTCGAAAAATTTCATTACTATAATGATGATGACATTTGTCCGTTCTTTGGCCACAAATGCCAAGTTCAATATCCGGGAACCTCCAAAATATACTTTGGGGTCATTAAGAAGTTTTCCCTCTTTAGAACCTCATCAATTTATTCCATTACCAGCAGATTTCTTGGATGCACCAAAGAGAAGAGATTTCTTATGGAGTTCAGTGGTTTATGAAGCTGATAACTCTAGAGTTGGTTCCGGTAATGTGACCACTCGTGGAGATCAACCATTTTCACATAAAAAATTACGGCCCCAAAAAGGAAGTGGTATGGCCAGAACTGGTGATGCTAACTCTCCTCATAGATATAATAGTATAAAAGCTCATGGAATCAAAGCTCCTCATGATTGGTCCACAAAGTTACCCCATAAGGTTTATAGCAAAGCATTTGCTACGGCGTTTTCCGAACAATATAAACAAGGTCGAGTGTTTATAGTCGGAGGAGATCAAACCAATGAAGGGGATAAATCCATTCTTGATTTCGATTATAAATACCCAGAAACATTAAAACAATTTGTCACCAAACATCAATTGAAAAAAATGAACTTATTATTCATAACTGACGAGCAAAGAACTAATCTTTTGGAAGCTGCTGACACTGATAGTAAGAAAATAGATGTGTTAGTTAAGGAATCTCTACAAGTTAGAGATGTTTTAAGAGCTAATCGCATTTATATAGAATTACCAGCTTTGCAGTGGTTAATAGGAAACTTTCAAGTATAAATACTGTAAATAGAAATGTAATGAAAAGAATAGAGGTCTAAATTAAATATTGGAATATTAATCAAGTACAAGAAGTTGTAGATAATAGTGATGTTAGTAGTAGTGATATTGTATCCTGCATATATATCAGGGCTCCAGCCCTCGTTTCCGTGACGGTCCTGAGAAACACTCGTTGAGGTTTCTTGAGTTACAGACGACCTCGCTTCTCAAAAAAAAATCTCTACTGAAAAATAAAAAAACTTCATTTGGAATTTTTATCTATATACAAATAAGCCCAAGATGTCTTTAGTTGTCCAAGAAGAAGGTTCATTCCAACACATTTTACGGTATGTTTGAGTAACAAAGGGTATAAGATTAGAGAGATGATTGATTGCAGAGAGAATATGTGACAGAAGAATAAAGAGGATGTAAAAAAAAGTCAATGAAAAGTTAATCCATTCAAGAGAAGACACCAACAAATCAACAGAATAGACATAGAATGAGAGAAGAAAGATACAATGAAAGAATAAATGAAGTTGGATGTCGAAATGAAGCTTAATGGGAGAGTTTCCATTCAAAACAACATTCGTAACAATATATTTGTTTTGACTATGATTTTGACTATAGTTTTGACTATAGTTTTGATCATATGTTGTGACTACAGTTTTGACTCTCTGGCTTTCAATAATCATTGTCCTATTCTATACCCCTAAATCCCTATTACTATTTTTCAACTTACTAACATAATCTAGTTTATTAAACACCAACATTGATGGTAGAATCAAAATCATGTACGCCTTAACCAAGATTAGAGGTGTTGGTAGAAGATACTCTAACTTAATCTGTAAAAAGGCTGATGTTGATTTAAAAAAGAGAGCTGGTGAATTAACTCAAGAAGAATTAGAAAGAATAGTCACCATTATGCAAAACCCAACTCATTATAAGGTTCCAGCTTGGTTCTTAAACAGACAAAGAGATCAAGTTGACGGTAAAGACTACCATGTCTTAGCTAACAGTATGGAATCTAAATTGAGAGATGATTTAGAAAAATTGAAAAAGATCAGAGCTCACCGTGGTATTAGACATTTCTGGGGCTTAAAAGTCAGAGGTCAACACACCAAAACTACTTCTCGTGGTTTATAATGCTTATAATAATTATATACTCCATGTAATTTAATATATTATTACGTTGTAGAAGGTTTAATGTAGAATCATTAAGTAGAGTGATCACAAGGTAAAATGGTTACTAATTGAAATAGTCAGAAGTCAAATTTGTCAATTTGTAATTAGTTAAAATAGTCAGAAATCAAATTCGTCACAAGTTAACTGTCACAAGTTAAAATGTTCTAACTATTATTCCAAGACAATTTGGAATCTACATTTGTTCCATGTTTGTAGTCCTAATCAAATTCACTTCTGTTTCAATTGTCACCTAAAATTTAATCATTTGAAGCAAAATCCTTCTTCTCTTTGCAACCAAATTGACTACACCAATGCTTTTCATTCACTCCTTACACATTCTTTGCATATAACCATTTTATCCACTTCCAGCAATTTAACCAATTTAAATCCTTTCAGTTAAACCCCTTAAACCTGTTGCTAATTGACGTCTACGCTTCCAATTCAAGATAATTAATTGATGAAGGGACCTAATTTCTTAATGGAGTTAATTGACCTGGCGATCAAAAAGAAAAAATGTCCCTTTTGGGAAAATTTATTGCGAATCACGCATTAACCGTTATGCACAAATATGCGCCCTTTGCTAATATCATCATAATATAAACAAACAACCTCCTGCCAAAGAAACGAAATTTAGAGAATCCATTTTACTGTTTCAGTAATACATTAAAAATAGCCTTTTTTTTTTTTTTTTTTTTTTTAATTTCTTTTATTTGTTTCATGATGCATTTCTAATATACAATATTATATAAAACTATTACTACAAATTACTTCCAATTACCTTCTCTCAAAGATAATAAGTTTTCGGCGCATTCATCATCATTCTTGACTTTTCTATTATTTTGATTAATTTGACCCAAAGGTTTTCTTTCATCAGAAACATTATTGAGTAAATTTTGAATTTTATTAGGAGCAGCAGGAGTACTAGTATTATCTTCATGAACTTTAAACTTAGGACCAAGTTTAAATGTCATAGTAGAACTATTGGAAGAATTTAACAACATAGGTTGTTTCTTTTTAGTTTCATTTAAGATCAAATGATTATTAATTGATGAATCAATAGATACATTTGAATCATCCATAACCGATGTATTAGGTGTAGACAAAACTCTCATTCTAGTGGTATCATTCATGGTTGAATTCATGGAGGTATTAGCTGTATTTACTGAAGGTAATGAGGTATTAGTATTAGCAACAGAATTGGTTGATAATGATCTCTGTTTTATAGGAGAAGTAGTTTGTAACCTTATGTTTTCTGGAGATGAGAATGATTGAGATTTGTTTAATATTGGTTTAATTGGTGTAGAACTTATAACTGAAGGTTCAGAAGGAGTTGGTGGTAATTCAGTAATTTCTTTATCATTAATAGATTGTTTTCTTAAACTTTGTCTTTTATTTTGAAACCAAATTTGAATAGCTTTTTCTGTCATATTAACTTTATTAGCAATTTCAACTCTTCTTAATTTATTAGGAGTATTCCCTAATAAAAATTCTTGATTTAAAATGTTTAATTCATTAGGTGATGTTCTTCTTCTTTTTCTTCTAGCTAAAGGTGCATTATCAATTGAAGGTTCTTGACTAGGGAAAGAATTTACTGAATGACTAATAAATGCAAATGATTTATCGGATTTCTTATTGGATTTATTAACTTTACCATCATTTTCATCACTATAACTATTATTACGACTAGTATTAGCCCCCACTGGTGGAACCATTCCTGGTGCTGGACTAGAAGTTGAAATGGGTGTTGATGCTATTGATGAAGAATATGATGCAGTACCACTTGGAACAGAAAAAGTATCAATTGATGGTAATTTGTACTTACTGTCCTTAAGTAATGATGATAATGGTGGTAAGTTTGGTTTATTGTATGTCTTTTGTTGAGTTAAGTACATGATTTAAAAATGTTTAAATTTTTATTATAGAAAAGTAATAGAAACAACTTAAACTCAGGGACCTGGCGAAGTATTTATACAAAGATGTGGTTAATTAATTTCCCATTAGAAATAAAAACAAAAAGAGAAAATAAATTCGTGTAAAAAAAAAAAAAAAAAAAAAAAAAAAAAAAAAAAAAAAAAAAAAAAAAAAAAAAAAAAAAAAAAAAAAAATGCAATTAAAATCAAAACAGGAATAAAGCACCTCCCCATAACAGCGAAAAATACCTGAAGCGAAGTGATAACCTAAACCAATGAGGAATAAATTAAATACATAGGAGAATTGAGTTTGATGACGCTAATCGAAATAAGGAGAAAATCCCCTATCATCATAACCAATAATAGTTAGATTATACCCTTAAACGGATACACAATGACCGTGAATCTAGTCAACAACCACCTTTAAACAACCTTAAATCAACATAAACACCAATATGTTATGCTAATTCAACCATCATATGACAACAACATTCCCTAAAGACAATACAATTACCTTACCACGGAAATTAACATAGATTAAACAATATTCAACAATAAATTATACGTCCACGAAAACCCTGTTCCTATTTCCTAATTGAAATAATTGATTTATGTGCTGTTATTTTCTTTTTCTCTTTTTGTTTTCTTTTTTTTTTGTTCTTTGTTCCTGTCTTTGTTTTTTGATTTCGTTTCGTTTCAGTTGTTGATAATTGTTGCAACCATAATTAATATAAACAATCGTAGCGCGTCGCATTAAATATGTATTCAACAATAAAAACTATTTCCCGATTGGGTATATTCTCATTAATCGTGCATTATACGTGGATGAGCGTGTAATTAAACTATAATAGGTTTATTGCTGATTTGAGTATTCAGATTACTACTTTGGGTATATTAATTGGCGATGACTAAAGGAGGGAGATCAATGGATCATAGTAACATTACAGCAATATGAAAGAACAATAGACAGATTCTTAAGAAAAAAAAAACCCTTATGAGTTAAAATGGAAGGAGGTATTAATATTTGGTAATATTTTCAACGTTATGTAACGACGTCATTAAGCTCTATCCAATTGCAGTTTGGTACTATACAATCCTAACTTGCTCAACGTCAAGCTGGTGTCACTACCATATCCTTCTAATGAATTCATTTGTAAGTTTCCGTTCCAATAATCAGCGTATACTTTACACATTGGTAATCCAAGACCTAACTTATATTCGTGGGGTCTAGTAATTAACCGTTCTAAAGTAGAAGGTTTATGCTTGGTGAAAGTAGATGAGTTATTGATATCACCAATGACAGTATGATGAAGAGGGTCATCATTGTTATTACCATTTTGGGGTTCATTATTACTATGTTCTCCAATAATAGAAGACCCTGCAGGAGTGACTTTTAAGTTAGAATAAAGTTGAAGACCAGGAATTCGATGGAAATTGGCTAATGATTTCCTGGAGTATTCAGGATTCTTACCAAAAGACCAAATATTGTTTAATTTCTTATGGGAAATACCACCACCTTCATCACTAATTCGGAATAATATTTGTTTTGGTGAATCTATTATGGTAACTTTAATTGGAGGAAGTTTTTTGGATGTTTTAGATCCATGCTTTTTAATGGTGGCTTCATAACTATTTCTTAAGATTTCTCCAAACAAATAATGTAAATGAGGTTTCATAAACGGAAATTGTACTTTAGTATCACCTTCTATTTGTAAATCCGGCATACATTCTTTATTAGGATACATGTCAACCATAGAATTCTTAACTAATTCAGCCACCACGTTTAGATTATCTTCAGCTCTACAAGTATCAAACATTTCCCCTATATAGTCAGGAGGTTTTACTGATTGAGGTTGTGATTGATAATTCTCAGTTAATGATAAATGCTCTTCAACAATGACTCTTCTACTTATTCTGGATCTTATCATAGAACTCATGAATTCATCAAGATCTTTTTGAGGGAAATTATCCAAAATTGACACTTCTAATGCTCCCATCATTAAATGGGATAAATTAAACACATGATCATCTAAAAGAATAGAAAGTTTCTTACAAAATTGATCATTCTCTTCTAAATTGGTGATTTTACTCATCTTTCTAAATGCATTAAACAGATGATAATAACTTTCATAAATCTGACCAAAATGGAAATTATTCACTACGCCAAAAGGTAATGTTTGTAAATCTCTAATTCTTATAGCTAATCGAATAGGAAGCTCTAACCTTACAAAATTAGCACTATTGAGAATCTTTTCCCGGTTTAATTTCTTCCCGTATCCGGCCAATTGTCTCAAAGAAACTGGATGAGGATTCTTCTTCAGATATTCCATCAATACTTCATTTTGGAAAAAATGTTGTGGTGTTAAAATACTGGAATAACTAGGATATGGACCTAGATTCTTAAGATACTTAGCAATCTCCTGCTTAGAAACAGTGGAAAGAAAGTCATCATCAATGTAAGAAAATTCATTTATAGAATATTTCCGCCGCAATTTATCCTGGAAGACATTAATATTACCTTTCCAAGCATTTTTACCCGTTCTAACAACTCCTGTTATCATGATAGTTCTAGATTCTCTTCACTCACATTGAATTCATAGTGCGATAGAGAGAGAAAGAGAGGTTGTGGTGTATTTACCGAAATTCCTCTTTTGGGTATTGTTATTATCTGCATATGCCGAAGCTCGCAACCGAGAGTAGCCAGCCAACTGTTTACCCCTTAGATCATCATAAGGTTTCTCGCTTCGCCAGATCATTTCTGATTTAACTACCATCATGAATGTTACTGATAGAGGATACTATACTACACAGTACTTAGATAATGTCAATAGGCCCAGAAGAAGACACAATGAGCCTAGAACTAAGCTTGAGTCCAAAGCTTCAGTTGCCAGTTTGGCTAAATCCCACGTTCCAGAATCACCAGAATTGACCCAAAATTCGATGTTTCCTGAGTCACCAGAAGGCCAAATGACTAACGCTTCAAGTGATGATTTAGTGATAAATCCCGATGAGTTACAACAAGAAATTACTCCAGCACAATTGAATATTCTTCAGAAACAACACGAAAGAAGGAGACATAATCAGAGGAAACATCACAAACATAAGCCTGCACCAAGACTTCAACCTCCTGCATCCATTGACATGTCTTCCAATTATTATGATGAAGAAACCAGCATGAGTGATCGGACCTATAACAGTTATGATGATTATAGTTCCAGTATTCCTGATAATAACTCATCTATGTATGACAACTACTATAACAGAGACCATAGATTAAGAATCCCCAAGCATAATCCTCGTCATCATCAACATCGAGATCGAGATCAGCATCATTTTCCATCATCAAACCATAAAAAGGTGAAAAATCCACCCCAAAATGATAACTTCTACATCCAACAAAAGAAACGGTATGATGATGCTGAGTTTGTTAAACCCAAAAACTACACTCATAAGACATTTAGAGATGTTTTTGAAGATAATAATGAAGACACAGGAAGATATAATCCTATAGAATTAGTGTTTGATGATCCCGAGAAGATTCGAGAACAAGAAGAGAACCAAAAGTTTAAACGAGCCATGAAGACATTACAAGTTAAAATGGGAAAAGATGACTATAAAAACTATGATTATTACACCAATAAAGGTAAGGATACTCCTAATGCAGCCCAGGAAATATTCACTGGTGGAGCTGATAGTGATGATTCTGATGATGAAGCTGATGATGATAAGAAAGAAGAAGTATATGTTGAAGGAGAAGGAGAAGAAGAAGGAGAAGAAGGAACAGATCATCATAAAAAGAAGAAGAAGAAATCCAAACATAAAGAAGCTAAAAAGAAGGATTTTAAAAAGATTTGGAGAAAAGGAATGAAGAAAGCTAAAAAAGGTTTAGGAGAAGATTTTCTGAAGAATATGGAAAAACAATGGGAAATGGAAGAAGAAAAAAGAAGAATCAAAGAATTGGAAATGGAAGCTTCTGCTAAAGATATTACTGAAGAAGATGAAGTTACTCAAGAACCAACAATCATTGAACCTGATGATGAAGAGATTCAAAGTCGTCATTTCTATGCTGGACAGAATCCTAATTTCCATCCAATGTGGAATTATGTTTTGTCATGGCTTACTTATGATCAACAAGGAGCTAATCAAGTCGCTGGAACTACTCCTTATCCCCAGAAACAAATCTTACCATCAACAGGTTCCACTAATGATAATCATGAAGATATTAAATCCATTATAAAGTCAGATCCCGTACCATCTAAACCAAAGAAATCAAAGTCCAGAACTAAGAAACCTAAAAACACCAAAAATATTAAGGTTTCTGCTGACCAATTAAAGAACTTTAATAAGAATCTTGTTAAGAATTATACTGGAGTCAAGAATATGTGGACAATGCCAGCATCTAACTTATTTAATGGACAAACTAACCAAGGAATTGACGGAAACCATAATCATAATCATCACCACGACTTATCAAATATGACAATAGATGAAGCTTTACCTCAATCAATTGTGGATATTCGACCTGATGAAAACGATTCTCAAGAATTTATTATTGAAGTGGATGAAGATGAAGCTGAAAGTTATGGTGAAGAACTTTATTATAATCCAATAACAAAACAATTGGAAAGAGAGCCTCCTACTTCTTTTCTGTCTATGGATAGTCAATCATTTGGTACGAGACCTACGGTTTCAACGGGTCCAACAAACAGATCTTTAGTTAATACTTCAGGAGGAGCTAAATCCATTGTTTCCAACATAAACTCGTTGATTAAAAGTGTCAAAATTATGAAGATTATCTTTGCTCCTATTGATATTATTGGAGAAAGTTTTCCTTCACTCCAAACGTTAGTGATATTGTTAGAATTGGTGATATTTATGTGGATTTTGTATGAATTGAGCTTGTTGATAGATGCATTGTGTATGATGGTTAAGGCGTTATGTGCGCCAATGATAGCCATGGGTCGGTTTATGAATAGGTTTATGTAGAGTATAGCATAAGAGATATTTTTAGATATTTTTAGAGGTTTTAAGAGTATTTTAAGATATTTTTGCAGTAAAAAAAGAAGGGAAAAAAAAAAGCCCGACGCGGGACTCGAACCCGCAACCTTTTGATAACCTTTACTAAGTAAAAGTCAAACGCTCTAGCCGATTGAGCTAGCCAGGCATATTTGCCGAATAAATTCTATTGAAAGCTTTATAGTATGTGGGATAGGTTGAAAAAAGGTTCTGGTTTTGTTAAATATAAACCATATAGTATACTAAGAATAACCTAAAATTATAAAAATACTCCATACATTGTTTTATTTGTCCCTTTACAAACTCCTGTCAATTCCCTGACAATCCCCTGATAATATTCTATTCCACCTATCACCAAATCGCAGTGAAAATTTTCTTTTCATTAATGTTTGTTAGAGCTATTAAACACAATCAAAGGCGGCTAATTACCCCAAAACCTATAAAATGTTATAGGTCATATACTTCAACACCATCTAAAAAGGAAGAATTGACTCCTGAAGAAGAAGCAGAAAAGAATGAAGCCGAAAGAAAACAAAAAGCTGAATTGGCTATGCAATCTATAAAAGATATTGGAACCATGTTCTCTCTGGGAACTTCCGATAAGGAAACAGAACCAATAGATACAACACCAATACTAGAAGAACCAAAAAAGTTTTCTGAGCTTACTTTGTTACATCAAGGACAAGTGATTGAAGAATTACAACAGAAATATGATAATAAATGGACTCAATTAACAGATAAAGAGAAGAAATTAGGATATTTCATTGCCTATGGGAATTGGGGGGTCAGAGACAACTTTGATAATTGGAATAAGCTGGAAACTCCTTATGATTTACCATTTGAGACTCCTGGTAAAGTGAAAAATGATGCTACAGCTAAAGTAAACCGACTCCCAGAAAGAAACTTGGCAGAAACTCCAATAAGAAAACCCCAATTTGACAGCAAGAAAATGGATCCTGTGACAAAAGTATTCATATATATAACCTTGGTAGTGACTTTGGTGGCGTTATACCGAGATAAATCAATAGGAGAAGAAGGAAAACCTCAAGAAGTGGTGATTATTGATCCTCATGAAGAAGAAAGACAACACCAAATCCAACAAGAAATTCTCCAACAAGAACAACAAGCAAAGAAGAAGAAGTGGTATTATTTGTGGTTGTGGTAAACACGTCTTAACAAATACCTCTTGTAAATAATAACACTTTATTGCTAATACACATGAACTTAAGGTCTATATTCTATTTACTCATCCTCATCTTCATCATCTTCATCTTCATCGTCATCATCATCATTCCAACTAGTTTCCACTGTCTCTCTAACTCTTTTTATATACTGAGACCTATGATCTTTATACAAATTGGCAGCTTCGACGTTAGCTGGAGAGCTGATATTAGGATCATTTAAAAGCGATTGAATCGACGTCAATATACTGGAAACATCATAAGTAGGTGACCATCTGTTTTGTAATATATCTAAACATAATTCTCCACTAGCATAGACATTTGGATGAAACATTTCACTAATAAATTTGACATTTGGCGGCTTATTCGGGTATTGTTCATCAAACTGAAGAACCAATTTGAAAGTTCCGTCTTCAAATGGTGTTTCTGCTGGTCCAATAATCACTGCATTCCATGTCATAACGTTATCGGGAAGAGGAGAAGCCGAAACTCCACTGGGAGCATCCAGTTGCATCCGCTTTGTAGTGTTAGTAATACGATAAAATAGCCAAAACGGGAAACGGAAATCAGAAAAAAAGGGATCTCGAAACCGGAAAAATCGGAAAAAACAACCCAATAAAGAAAGCGAAGATCCCTTTTCTTTCATTAGTTCTTTACTTCACATTACATACCTTAAAATCTCTCATTAATCTTCGTTTAGCTGGAGTAGACATGTTGTAAACCTTGGTGATTACTTGCCACTTCTACGTGATATAGTGTGCGGGGGTCGTGGCCGGTTCATAAGTGGGGAGTTAACAGAGAAGAGAACAAAGAACAAAGAACAAAGAACACAGCAGGGAAGAGAATACAAGAGAACACAACACAACAACTCTTCACTAAACATAAATTCAAACATATAATCTAATCACCCTCTATAAAGATGCATCGTAAACGTTTTTAACAAAGTCTTCGACTTGGTGAACTAAAGGATCATTTTCAAGATCGTGGAGTAATTTAGACAAATCAGGTAACTTATTATCTTGTTCCTTAACTTGATGGTTTGATTCTTGATTTACTTCTTGTTCAAGACCCCAGAATTCCGTCAAATTGTGGCCTGCACCATTGAACGCTAAGAGGTTAGGGGTATCTTCTGGGATATCGGATAATTTATCAGGAGAAGCAAATTTGATCAAGTTCTTCTTTAATTGAGCTGGAGTAACGGCATCAGCGGCGGTGAAAAATTCTGAATCAGCTGATGGTTGTAATGAAATAAAGTAAGATAATAATCCACAAATGTGAGGAGATGCCATTGATGTTCCTGATAAGGTTGCAGTAGCTGAAGTAGATCCAATGTAAGTAGATAAAATGTTTAATCCTGGAGCAAAGATATCAACACATTTACCGTAGTTGGAGAAATAAGCTCTAGCATCAGAAATGGTTGATGCTCCAACGGTGATGGCATTTTCTGCTGCAGCTGGAGATGTGTTACAAGCATCTTGGTTTTCATTACCGGCAGCAACAGCAAAGTTTAATCCAGCTTTAACTGCAGCATTGACAGCTAAATCTAAAGCAGTAGATTTACCACCACCTAATGACATGTTAGCAGCAGAACCTTTGAACCCCTTTTTACCGGCTTTAACTTCTTCTTGATGAGATTTGGCAGCAAATTCCACTCCCTTAACCACATCAGACATGGATCCTGAACCATTAGATCTTAACACCTTAACGGCAACAAGCTTAGCGTCTTTAGCAACCCCATAAGAAGTTGATCCGATAGTACCGGCACAATGAGTCCCATGACCATTACCATCTACATCGGCATCACCAGCAGGAATGGTAGACCCCCATTCGGCTCTACCACCAAATTCTTCATGGTTAATGTTGATTCCGGTATCAATAATGTAAGCAGTGACACCAGAACCACCTTCAGAATCATAAAGATATTGATTAAATGAGTTTAAACTCAATGGTTCTCTGTGACTAACTCTAGCTAACCCCCAAGGAGCCCCTTTTTGAGTGTCAAATTCAGAAGCATGAACAGTAGAATCTTTTTCCACAAATTTCACTGCTGGATGACGTCTAATTAAATCAATGGTACTATCTAAAAAGTGACCAAAATAACCAGATAATCCATTAGCAATGTGGAAACTGTCAGCAATTCCACCATGATGACCTACGGATTGAAGAAATTCTTGGGGTCCATTATCATCTGATTCTTGCATGGAATTTAAGTGTTGTAAAGCAACCCATTCTTTATGGAAATCAGCTTGATTCATTTCTACATCTTCCTTAAATACAATAATGTATTTATTGGAGATAATTTCTCGGTCACCACTAAATAAAGGAGCCATTTGAGAAGGATGAACCAAGTCAATGTTCAATTTCCCAAGAATATCCTTGGTGGCTTCCCCCAATTTGGACTTAACTCCGTTAACACCGGTGGTCACCTTATCAATTCCTTGAGAAACTTCTTGTTTAACTGTTTCTTGCAAGTTTTTGGCCTTGTCATCATCTTCAAACACGTCAATGACATCACCAACAGAAGGAATGACTAAAGCTTGGGCCATCATGGTACCAAGAATGGAAAGAGCAACCGATTTCGATAAAAGCATTGTTAATTAAAAAGTAAAGTAAAAAAAGAATTGTCCTTTTTCGAGATAAGTCAGGAAAAAGTGATATATAAGAGAAAAAAAAGTCTAAGGGATGGTGGCGATAAGATAAATGACGTGGTTTGTGCACGACCGGTTATCGCCAGCCGAGTCGTGTCGGGGTCAGGAAGTGGAGTGAAGAGTTGTAAATGAAATGAAATATTGTAGTTGTTGGTTGTGGTTTTATATTTGTGATTGTGGTTTTGTGTTTGTGATTGTGGTTTTGACTATATTTGTAGATACACTTTGATACCCTTTTATACACTTTATCTGTCTTCTAATTATAGATTATGCTGAGTGAGGAAAGCCGAACCCCGGGAGGGAAAGAGTAAAGGAGAAAGAGGAAAAAAGGAGTAATATAGCACAAAAAAAAAAGCATAATACAAAAATAGCATAAAGTGTAAAGTGTAAACCGTAAAGCATAACTCATACAGTACAATACAATACAAATGTATACAATTGGTGAAAGAAGTATGAACAAGTACGAATATTAACTATTATTCTCACACTACTGTGAAATGCGATAATCATTTATAGTGAAATGCGTTGTAAGTGAAATTTGCATGTGTTACTATGGGGAAGTTATGTGATTGTCTAATTTTAAAATATGTATTTTGATGTTTTGATGTTTTATTGTTTAAATTATTATTTTATTTAATTTTTTTTATTTTTTATTTTATTTTTTTTTATTTTATTTTATTTTATTTTTTACTTTTAATTTTATTTTCTATTTCTGTTGCAGCACTTTTTGCAGCAATTACAAATCGCAGTAATCCTTTCTCATCTATTTTACTAATATATCTATAATAATTACATAATTTAAACAGATTTTCTTTTTATCTATTTCTCCTCTTTATGTTATAAATACAATTACACACATATAAATATATTTCACATCTCCAGCTTTAACCAATCCTCTAACTCGTCAATATTTCTCACCTCATTTATTCCCTTAATCACCAAATCTGATGGATATTCTTCCTTATACGTTTGATATAATAATAACTTTCTGTACATGGAATCAGTCACACAAAACCAAAACCGGTTTTTCCCTGATCTAATCTCTTTATTTACAGGTAATTTGGGGGTCATTATTTCGGGATAAAGTTGATGTTTAAGTACTTCCATTATTTGTTTAATTCCTCCAAAGTCTTGGTTTCTTTTACAATATTGATTTACACAGCTTTCACTATCACATCCTTTGTTCATTTGAAGCATATACTTTCTTTCAATTCGGGCTTGGAGTTTGCTATGATTAGGATCCACTGTGGTTATGTATAGTGGTCCATAACATCCATCACAAAGATTCAAGTCATTATCTGTTGTCACTAATGCTATACAGTTTTCATTACTGCATTTGTTAAAAGTGGCAGAAAAAATGTCATTATCGGATTTTTTATCAAGTTTATGAATACGAAGATGTTTTCGAAGATCTTTTCTTTTAAATAATCGTTGACATTTGTAACAATTATCAGTTTTATTCCCACAAGTGTTTTCATGATGAGTCAAATTTTCAAAGTTGTCGATATAATTTGCCTTTTCTTGAGGAACAATTAAGTAACAGAACCTACAAATATGGAGCTTATTAGGACATGTTTTTGCTTTATGATTAATGATTAAATCAACAAAAGTTGAATAAATTGTATCATCATCACACTTATCACATTGAAACTGTTGATGGAAAAGTCTAGAATGTTTAAACTTGAAAATGGGTGATGATGACGTTTGAGAACAATGAGGACAATGCCAATGATTTTGAGGGATTTCATGGAGAAATACTTGGCCACAGGAACAAATGATATTGTTTTTGTAGCAAAAAGCTTCATGAAGGGGGATTTTCTCAGAAGAAATTGGTTTATGACAATGGCCACACACAGACGATGATTCTGAAGGGTTGGATTCTTCCGTCTCAGAAATTTGTTCAGAAATTTGTTCAGAAATTTGTTCAGAAACTTCTTTAGAACTCATCACCAATTCAAGATTCCCGGTGTACTCCCAAGTAAAAGGAACTATGTAGAACCATTTTTGGATTTCATCTTCAGCAAATCCTTGATCTAAGTCGTATTTACAACGATCATAGGCATCTTGAAGTCGAGATTTTGCAACCAAAATCGATTTCTGAGACAATTCCTGCAGTAAATCCTGATTTAAAGTGGAATATTCAAAGTTTTCAAGACTGACAACACCATCAAAACCAATAACCAAATCCATATTATAAATTTCAGATCCATAACCAAAGTCGTCTGAGGTTTTAAGCTCAAACACAACATCTTTAGACACATCCAAATCCATAACATTAACTTTATAACTGGTTACTTTTGGAATTTTTGTAAAAGGAATCACCAGTGTTGTAACGGAATCACCAACTTTGATCTCCTCCAGATTATCAGTAGAAAATTGAAGTTGTTGTTGAGCCATAATGTCATTCAATGGAACAATATCCAAGACAATATCAGTATCTATGATGCAAACTACTTCCAGATTAGTGTCCTCAATAGACAACTGATACCCGTTGATTGATAAAATGCTCCCTTTAGTAAGAGCAGTGTAATACTGAGTCAATTGGGACTCTAAATAGTACTTCCAATTGGAGATATCATGATAGAACTGAAGCGGCTTGAGTTTAAGAAACAGCGCCTTTTCTAAGATCACAAGATCAATTTCTATACTATCTCCTGGTGATGCATGAAGTTTCGACGTTATAGTTTGGGGAAGAACTATCAGATCCAGGTCGGCGGTAAACTGTTTGACGCCAATGGTGGCGGAAAAAGACAGAAACTTTAGGGAGAACGTTAGGGGATGAGGTAAGTTTTGGTCTGGAAACTGTGAAAGCACATGCTGAAGAAGCTCTGGTGGAAGTAAGGCTTTGTCTGAGTCGGGCGGAAGCGGTTGTTCTGGTGATAGATGTAGTAGCATTAGTAATGAAGAATGATGGAGAAGGCGCTGAGATAAGTGCGCAGAGATAAGTACGCAGAGATCAGTGCGGAAGGAGTGGTGGCGGTAGAAGATATTTGGTTCGCGGTAATTGTAGAAACGCGGCGGTAGTAATTGTGCGGTAGTAATTGTGCGGTAGTAAATTCACATTGGGTTTCCACGACCCCGTAGTCAATTCACTTTTGGCTGCAATTAATGATGTGATGTATAACATTGGTTTTGTTGGACTATAAATACGGGGGAATTTCCCTGGAATGAGAGTTTTTTTATTTTTCTTTTTTATAGAAAGTTATATATTATATATTTGATTTGAGTTTGTGAATTTTGGATTGTGTTATAGTTCTATAGGAGTTTGTGGATTGTGTTATAGTCCTTTTATCAACACCATGTCTAGAGTATTGAACATATACTGGTGAGTATTTAGGAAATAATATGATTTGTAAGGATTTGTTGGTTAAAGTTGCACTTGTTAAGTGGCTTACTATACCAGAGCTATAGTTCCAGATTTGAGGATACAGACCTGGGAGAATTGATTCCATAAAACAAACTTTATTTAAACTATATAGTAATTATATCCTAAACAAACATAAGGGCACCAAGAGCACCAAGAGCCAATGCTGGTATATTTTTACCGGCTTTACCTTCAGAAACGGTATTAACAGAAGGAGAGGAGCCAGAGCCGGAGCCGGAGCCAGAGCCAGAACCAGAGCCAGAACCAGAGCCAGAGCCGGAGCCGGAGCCAGAGCCAGAACCAGAGCCAGAACCAGAGCCAGAACCAGAGCCAGAACCAGAGCCAGAACCAGAGCCAGAACCAGAGCCAGAACCAGAGCCAGAACCAGAACCAGAACCAGAACCAGAACCAGAACCAGAGCCAGGGACAGGAGTTACCACGGTGGTCAAAGAACCGCCTTCACAGGCATCGCAGGGCATCGTGGTGGTAACTGGTGTCAGTGGGCCCTTGGGCTGGTCAAATGTGGATGTTAATGTGGTCAGACCATCAGGACAATCACTGCAAGGGACAGTGAAGGTAGCGGTAGTTGGGGTAGGAGTAACTGGGATTGGAACTGCAGTAGTGTATTCGGTCAGTTCACAATCAGTTCCCACACAGGTGGAGGTTGTGATAATGGAGGTGGAATGGTAGAAAGTGGAGGTGGAACAAACATCATCAGAACATGAACTGAAGGTTAGGGTTGGTGTGGGGATTGGTTCATCGGAGTCTGTGTCGGTGGTTGTAGGAACAACTGGGGGTGGAACAACCGAGGTAGTATCAGATCCAGAAGAAGAAGGAACATCAGATCCGGATGGAACAACAGTAGTAGTAGTGGTATCAGGAACTTCAGAAGAAGGAACTTCAGAAGGAGCTTCAGAAGAAGAAGGAACGTCAGAAGGAACTTCAGAAGAAGAAGGAACGTCAGAAGGAACTTCAGAAGACGTCAGGGTAGTAGTGAAAGGAACAATTGATGAAGAAGGAACCTCAGATGGACCTTCAGATGAGGAAGGAGCTTCAGACGAGGAAGGAGCTTCAGACGAGGAAGGAACCTCAGATGGACCTTCAGATGAGGAAGGAGCTTCAGATGAGGAAGGAGCTTCAGATGAGGAAGGAGCTTCAGATGAGGAAGGAGCTTCAGATGAGGAAGGAGCTTCAGATGAGGAAGGAGCTTCAGATGAGGAAGGAGCTTCAGATGAGGAAGGAACTTCAGAAGAAGAAGGAACTTCAGACGAACTTTCTGAATGGGAGAAGCTAGGGGTGAAAGGAACAATTGAAGAAGGAGTGAAAGTTGAGGAAGGAGCTTCGGATGAAGAAGGTTCCGGAGTAGTTGTGGTGCTAGTAGTACTAGAACTGGTACTGGTACTGGTAGTACTGGTAGTACTGGTACTACTATCAGGAGCAGGACAATAGTCTTGAGCAGCCACAGGACTCCACACATTATCAAATTCAGTGTAATGTTGCCCATCAGGAGCTTCATAAGTCAAATCCATACTATAATCTCCACCGGCATCAATGGTATTAAAATACAATATCTTCATTGGATAATAAACCCCGGCCTCCAAATCAATACTAATAGTATCAATAGCAGTCAAAGAATCAGGCCATTGACTAAACATGTTAGGAACAGCATCAGGAGGATTAACATCAGGCATAGAACAACATTTAAAAGCAGCATAATCACCAAATGTGACCAGAGCAGCGTTATCGGCTTGAAGGTAGAAAGTGTAAGTACCTGTCAATTCAGCAAAAAAATAACCAGTAAGTCTCAAGCCAAAGTGATCAACATAAGTATTACGTCCGTAGATTGACTGTGTAGCACCTGGTTGGACATTATAAGCTTGAAGCTTAATGTACATGATACCCTGTCTTTGTTCATCGGGTTCATCATGCTCCATATTAGCAAGGTACAGAGAATAATCTTCAGGTTCAACACTTTGACCTTCACCATCATAATAATCAACCAAGAACCCTTTCAGTCTACTGGTAGGGAAACAACCAGGAACAGCAACAATTTGCAGCCATAAAAAGGTGAACACAAGGTAATAAGGTACTAAATACATAACAATAATGGGGGTAAAATAATCCTGGAGGCAAGAACCTCCACTCCCTTTTATATCCCTTAAAAAAGCAAGGATTGACCTGGAGATTATTTCAACATTACTGTAACTATAACCCCGAAAGGGACTCGTAATTCCCAATCAGGTGAAGTCTCGGCCCAAATAGGAAAGCGGCCGCCGATAATTATGCGAGAAATTAAGTAACTGAAACGGTGAAAAGATCCTACATGCATTGTTAAAGCATAAACTACGCAGAATCTGCATGAACTAAGTATAAACTTAAAAGGGAATGCTGGTGTGTTGAAGTAGTGAACAAAGCAAGGGAACAATTTAGACGGATTTATAAGGAAGAACAAGTTATAAGTCGACAATAGATAAATCGATAGAGAGCACCGGTCATGTGCCATGCCACGTGCAACATACCACCATTACCACATGACCAATACCACATGACCACCATCACCTGCCTCGCGATACTCATCACCACAATCCGGCAAAACCATTTGCCATAATGCTCCTTCAGCAATCGTTTTCAGTGGACTATTCTCCCACAGCTATTTCCGTGTACCAATCGCCTCGTACCGGACTTAAGCTCTACCATGTGGACCAGAAATCACCCATAGTTAACGGCCACTTCGCCGTGGCCTCGGAGATTACTTGTGACTCCGGAGCTCCTCATACTTTGGAACACCTTGTGTTTATGGGGTCTCATAATTTCCCCTACAAGGGGCTTTTAGACCGGGTGGGGAACCGGCTTATGTCACAGACCAATGCGTGGACGGCCACCGACCAGACGGTGTACACGCTTACCACGGCGGGGTGGGCCGGGTTTCGTGAGCTTCTTCCCGTGTACCTCGACCACTTGGTGCGGCCACGGCTTACCGACGCTGCGTGTTGTACTGAGGTGTACCACGTCGACGGGCGAGGGCGTGAGCGTGGGGTCGTATTCTCCGAGATGCAAGGGATTGAGCCTCAAGGTTGGTTCCAAGGCTTCCGGGCGTTGCAGACGGCGATGTACCCGGAGGGCAGTCCGTATCGGTCGGAGACCGGGGGGACGATGGCAGAATTACGTCGGTTGACAGCTGATGATATCCGGCAATTTCACCGTGACACCTACCGCGGGAGCAATATGGCCCTCGTGGTGACGGGGACGGTTAATGTGGCCGAGCTCGTGGCGGTGGTTGACGAATTTGATGCCACATTGGACCTGAAACTGGATATCCCAAGGCCATTTTCTGCTCCTATGACTGCGCTCCCTCTGTCCACGTCGAAGGTGGTGGAATTCCCCGACCTAGATGAGTCGATGGGGGAGGTAGTTCTCGGGTGGATTGGCCCCGATTACGACGACGATACCACCAACGTTGCCCTCGATATGCTTGGAAGTTATTTCTGTGGCTCGGCTCTTGCTAAAATCAACCAGGAATTGGTGGAAATTGAGTCGCCAATGGCTACGGGAGTCGAGTACTCCACAGACGATTACCGCCGGACGGTGGTGAACATTTCTGCCTCCGACGTGCGTTCCGACGAGCTTGGGTCCGTGGCCGACCGCATCATGGCCGTGCTCACTACCCACGCCGACCCGACGCAGTTCGACCTTGAGTTTATGCGTACGGTGGTGGCCCAAGAACGGCTTCGTCATGTGGCCGATGCCGAGCATGGCTCGTCGGCGTTCAGCTTGTGTGCCGTGTCGGACTTTATTTACGCCGAAGATGGTGCCGAGAGCCTCCGTCGGTGGACGCAGTCGCTTGAGACCTACCACGAGCTCGAGCAGTGGACTGCTGAGCAATGGTGTGATGTTGTCCGGGTACAATTAGTGGAAAACCCCTGTGCCAGCGTGCTTGCCCGGCCATCGGCCGAGCTCCACCGCCAAGGGCGCCGCGAAAATCGCCAGCGCCGCCGTGAACTTAAAGAGAGACTTGGTCCTGACGGTCTTGCTGAATTGGGCCGGAAAGCGGACGATGCCCTTAAGGAAAATGATGCCCCTATTCCTCAGGATGTTATCAACGCATTCCCCCGTCCAGACCCGGCGGAAATTGCCTTCATTCGTACCACCTCGTATGCCGCAGGAGCCAACCCTGGTGGCAGAGACTATGGCTACGTCGATGCTGAGGCCGATGCTGAGGCTAATGACGACCAATTCGCTCACAAAGTGGCCCAGGAATCTCGCGACACCGTGGACGCCCCATGGCTTCACTTTGAACACTTCCCGTCCGAGTTTACCACCATCCACCTTGTGTTTTCGCCCCAGCGCACCGACCCAAACCTCCTTCGCTTGCTTCCATTTATAGAGGAAATCTTTTCTATGCCCCAGAAACTCCCTGACGGTACTTATGTTCCCTACCGCCAGGTCTTGGCCCAGCTCCAACGAGACTTGGTCGAGTTCGACGTAGACTGTGGTTACAACGGGCTGTCAGTAGAACTTGTGGTGATGCGGGCCAAGTTTGCTCACAAGAACTATGCCCGTGCCGTCGACTGGTTACGTCGTGTGGTTCACCACAGTGTATTTGAAGCCGACCGGATCCGGTCGGTTGTGGAACGGATTCTCCAGTCGATGCCCGAGCGGAGACGGAGTGGGGAGTTAGTCATGTACTCGGTGCACAATGGAACTACTTTTGATGAGCGGTCGACCCGGCGGTCCCATAACGCTCTGTGGAACGAGGACTTCTTCCGTGCCGTTGCTGCCGATGTGGACCAAGGCCGTGTGAGCGATGTCCAGCGGGACTTGGACCGGTGCCGAGCCGAGATCTTTGGCGGTGACATGCGGGTGGTGATTAACGGTGAGTGCCGGGCGTTGGTTAGACCAGTATCGACGTGGTCTCCTACCAGCGCCCCCGTGGCCCCTGTCCCAAAAACTTCAACGGTCCCACGGTCGTACCAGTTTAAGACCCCAGCCGGAGACCGGTGCTCGCGTCTCGCTCACGTCTCAGAGGTTGCGGCCGAAGAATCGACCCATTTGCTTGCGTGTACACCGATCCCCACTGACTACCTCGACCCAAAGCTCCTTCCACTTTTAGTGGCCATTGAGTATCTTACCGCGGTGGAAGGCCCATTGTGGCGGGAAATTCGTGGTACCGGGCTTGCTTATGGTGCCGAGGTGATGCAAAATGTCGACGCCGGGTACTTATACTTTAGTGTGTACCGGGCCAGCGACGGAGCCGCAGCCTGGAGGGCGGCCAGAAAGATTGTCACCGATATCGTGGCCCAAGGCGCCGCAGGCCTCGACCCTCTGGCGGTGGCTGATTGCACGGCCCAAATGGTTAACCTCATGGCCAATCTGCAGAGTAATAGTTTAGATGCTTCGGTGGTTAAGGTGGTTGATAATGTGTTTAGACAGAGAGGTCCAAATTACACGGCCCGAGTGATTGAACGTCTTAAGACGGTGACGGCGGAAGATGTGGTGGGAGCCATGTCGACGTACGTGGCCGCGGTATTTGATAGTGATAAGTCGATGATATCTAGCGCGGTTCCTGGCGGGCGCGGCGATGAGTTTTCCGCGGTATGGGCTGCCGAAGGTTATGAAGTTGTGAGAAGAAGTGGAGAAGAGGAGGAAGAGGAGGAAGAGGAAGAAGAAAGTGAAGAAGAAAGTGACGAAGAAAGTGATAGTGATAGTGAAAGCGATGAAAGTGATTAAAATGTCATTAATAGAAGTAAATACATCATTACTGCACGTGATCAAGGGACCTTATCTCTGTTATAGTTTGGGTCAGCCACTACCAACTTGCGATAAGGAATTTTAAGGGATTTTTTGTATTGTCCTTTGTACTCTTTTGTATTTGTAATTGTACTCTTTTTTTTTTTTTTTTTTTGTATTTGTACTCCTTTTTATATTTGTACTCCTTATGTACAAATCTATAGCTACCACAAAAAAAAGTCTTCGGGATTCTAGAATTCCTGAACAATTCCTCGCTCCTGAGGACGTATTGCCCGGTCCAGACGTGGCGGATGTTACGGGGTGGATTGAGTCCAGTGGCCAGCTCTCGGTCGAGGAGTTGCAGATTACTGCCAGTGATGGACCTACGATTGCATCCAATATCGCCGCGCGCCAATGGACTGCCGTCGATGTGGCCCGCGCCTTCTGCCACCGCGCCGTACTAGCTCATCAGCTCACCAATTGTTTACTGGAAGTATTCATGGAAGAAGGTCTTTCCCGGGCCCAAGAGTTGGACCGGATCTACAGCGAGACTGGAAAGCTCGTGGGTCCATTACATGGAGTCCCCGTACTGTTAAAAGATAACCTTAATGTAAAGGGTCATGGAACCACATTAGGGATCGTGGGCCACGCCGTGGACCTGGACGGGGCCGAGTGGAAGGCTTCAGAGGACGCCGCGCTCGTGACCATTCTCCGCCGACTTGGCGCCGTGCTCTACGTGAAAACCAATGTCCCCGTGGCTATGATGATGCCAGAGACTAACAACCACGTGTACGGGAATACCACGAATCCCCTTAATCGGGGGCTTAGTGCTGGAGGAAGCTCGGGCGGAGAGGCGGCGCTACTCTGTCTCCAGGGCGCACCCATGGGCGTAGGCTCTGACATCGGTGGCAGTATTCGGATTCCGGCGTCGTTTGCCAACGTGTACGCGCTCCGGCCCAGCTTGGGTCGGTTCCCGACCTACGGCAGCCGGTCAGGACTCCCTGGGCTTGAGTCTGTCAGCAGTGTAAATGGGCCCATGGCGGGGTCGTGGGAGTCCTTGGAAATGTACTGTCGGGCGGTTGTGGGAGCCGAGCCGTGGCAGTACGACGCCAAGGCGGTACCACTTTCGTGGCGCCAGCTGGAGTTGCCGCCGCGATTAAACTTCGCCGTGGTGGAAGACGATGGAATAGTGCGGCCCACACCGCCTATCCGCCGTGGAGTTCGTACTGCTGCTGACCGCTTACGCGCCGCGGGTCACAGTGTCATTCCCTGGGATTGTCGGCTCCACCGCGAAGCCAATGATATTATAGGTCAGTTTTTCCTCAGTGACGGCGGTAAACACATCACTGATGCCACCACGCGCGCCACTGGGGAGCCGCTTTTCCCCTACATGGCGCCATACGGCACGGCGGACGACGTGGGCGTGCACGGGCTCTGGCGGCTCCAGGCACGGCGGACAGAGCTTATGAATGAGATGCTTGATCAATGGAACGCCAGTGCCAGTGCCACGCCCGATGGCCGGCGTATTGATGCGATTATCATGCCGGCATCGCCCTACGCTGGGTCGCCAGTGGATAAATTTCGGCTGTATGTGGGGTACACCTCACCGTGGAACTTGGTGGACTACTCAGTGGGAGTGGTACCGGTGGCACGCGCCGACAAGAACCTCGACCCGTGCGACGATGCGCCGGCGGGGTACGGGGCGGTGGATTTCCAGGTATGGGACGACTATAACCCGGAGGAGTCACACGGCGGGGCGGTGGCGGTCCAGGTTGTAGGACGAAGGATGGAGGAGGAGAAGGTGGTGGCGATGATGCGGGTGGTAGGAGAGGTTGTGAAGTAGATTTACAAATAGAAAATAGATTGACACAAATAGATTGACACAAATAGAAAATGACACAAATAGACAATGACACAAATAGAAAATGACACAAATAGATTGACACAAATAGAAAATAACACAAACAGCCTGGTACCACAAACACACCCCCCCTCACCACCGCACGACCTCTCTTATCAGCTTTGCAGCCATTGTTCCTTAAACTTTATCTTTTCATCCCCGTTTACTCCTTATTACTAATGTTTCATAAACTTCGAGTTCTTCTTTGGGGGGGAAATACCTCCACAAAAAGAAAAATCTCTTCTTTTTAAACTCGATTGGTTTATTCTTTCCTTTGCTTGTTTACTCTATTGGGTTAATTATTTAGATCGATTAAACTTAACCAATGCTTATGTTTCTGGAATGAAAGAAGAAATAGGTCTTCATGGTAACCAATTCAATATAATAAACACTTGTTTCACTGTGGGTTACACTATAAGTTTAGTACCACATAATTTAATTCTCCTTTGAATTAGACCTAGTATTTGGCTTAGTTTCTGTTGTTTTGCTTGGGGATTACTTATATTGGGGATGTATAAAGTGGAAGAATTTTATCAACTTTGTGTTATTCGGTTTTTCCAAGCATTATTTGAAAGTTCTACATTTGTTGGAGTTCATCTTATTCTATCTCAATGGTATACTGAAGTAGAATTAGCTAAAAGAACGGCTATTTTCACTAGTTCTGGACTTATTGGTAATATATTTTCCAGTACTCTTCAAGCTGCTATTCATAAATCATTAGATGGAGTTAATGGGATATCAGGATGGAGATGGCTTTTCATTATTGATTTTATTATTACGGTTCCTATTGCTATATATGGATTATTCTTCTTTCCTGATACTCCTAAACGATGTAAAGTATTTTATTTGACTCCAGAAGAAGTGGAATTAGCTGCTAGTCGAGTTCCAGAACCAACAGTAGATCGACTCGATTGGTCAGTATTCCGTCGAGTTTTAGGTCGATGGCCATGGTGGGGGTTTTCTTTTCTTTGGGTTTTAGGAGGAGAAAATGAAAGTTATGCCACAAACTCTCTTTTTGCTTTATATTTACAATACTATGATTATGATATTAGTGCCAGAAATCATTATCCAATGGGGATTTATGCTTTGGGAGTCGTTTTCACGTTTATTTTTGCTATTTATATCGATTATACCAAAGCTCGATATCATTATAGAGTGGCTATAATGATTGCATTGTTAATGATAATTGCTACAGCATTGATTCTAAGTGGTTATGGTAATCCCAGCTATAACTTTGCTGCTCATTATCTTTCAGGAGCTGCTTATGGAGGTCAAACAGCGTTCTTTGCCTGGGCCAGTGTAGTATGTCAAGACGATCTCCAGGAACGAGCAGTAGTACTTGGGTCGATGAATATGTTTAGTAATGCCGTGAATGCTTGGTGGAGTATATTGTTTTATAGTGCTGATACAGTACCAAGGTTTAGAAAGGGATGTTATGCCATGTTTGGCACGAGTTTTGCCAGTATTTGTGTTGCTTTGGTGATATGGGGTTTGTGGAGGAGACAGGAAAGGAATAAGGAAATTGTCAAAGATAATAATCCACAAAGTCCAAAAGATCAAGTTATAGTAACAGAAAAGGAGGTGTAAATGAAGGACATAAAACTTCATTCACTTATGTCTCCGCCTCTTCAAATATATCAAAAGAACTCAATACATCATCTCTCATACTTCTTGTCAATTTCACTAAATCATCATCTTCATGATTAAACATAACACAATTAGCAAACATAAGCATTATATCTCGTTCTACTTGTTTCAATGAAGTATATTCAGGATCATCTGATTTCAGTTTCACTTGTTTCATCATATTTTTCAAATCTTTAGGTTCATGAATGACTTTATAATAATCAGGAACTTCATTTTTATTAACTGGTTGTAAGAAAACAGAAGAAAACCTATGGGATTGAATGTTATTAATAAGATTACTAGCAATACTTTGGAATCGTTTATGAGATGATGGAGTTGGAGAAGCGGCTGAACGTCTAGTTTTTGGTGGTGAAGATAATGGAGAATTTTCTTTAGAATCATCGATTTTTCTTTTCTTTTCTGGTGTTTGTTCTCTTTTTCTTTTTCTAGAATGGAGTTTATTAGGTTGTGGTTGTGATTGTGGTTGTTGTTTTTTGGATTGTGGTTCTTCTTCTTCTTCTTCTTCTTCATCATCTTCTCCATCCTCTTCTTCATCCTCTTCTTCATCCTCTTCTTCTGCTTCCTCCTCCTCCTCTTCTGCTTCCTCCTCCTCCTCTTCTGCTTCCTCCTCCTCCTCTTCTGCTTTCTCCTCCTCCTCTTTTGCTTTCTCCTTATCACCCTTAATCTCCTCTAATCCTCTATACCATTTATCCAAATCATTAATATTCTTTAATAAAAACATAGAATATCGTTTCATTCCTGATACCATAATGGATTTCATAGCTGATTCATAATCTCTTTTTGTGGTATCAATAACCACATTATCATCAATAAAGTCCACAAACTTATTAAAGTCGGTTTTGTGGATAAATGTTTCTAATTCTTGTTGAGTTTCAAAACCATCATTTGTAAATGGACGATTAAACACTTGTTTATAGTTACGAAATATGGATTTACATTGATCAAAAAACTCATTTCGAGGTATTTTTAGTACCGGGATGTTATTATGGAGAAGGGTTTGATTAATAGTTCCAGCTAAAAGGATGGATTGAAGGCCTTGACGGAGGCATTCTGATTCGGTCATTAGTAGGGAACGAATTTGGAACGAATTTGGAACGAAATGAGAAATTGGTGAGAAATTGGTGAGAAATTGGTGAGAAATAAAAATTTCAATGGATATCAAAGAATTTCTCTAATGACAGAGGAGAGATAAAGAGAAGAAGTAAAAAAGTAATAAGAAAAGAAATAAAGAAAAAAGAAAAGAAATAAAGAAAAAAGAAAAGAAATAAAGAAAAAAGAAAAGTAATAAAGAAAAAAGAATAAAGAAGAGACACTTTAAACACAATTGTCTAAAGCTCGACCTAGCTAGTACCAGACGTCGCACCAGACGTCGCACCAGACGTCGCACCAGACGTCGCACCAGACCTAGTACCAGACCTAGTACCAAAATTCGTTTCAAAATTCTCTTCTCACATTTAGCAATTTATTCACTATATACAACGTCTTAACATTATCTAACATCAATAACATTATCTTCTCATCTCTTAACGTCTCTGCATATTTTGCATTAACATAGCATTTTGTTCTTGGAATCTTTGTCCCACTCTTTCACTATGTTTTAAAAACTTTTCTGAACATTTCATAATACATCCACTTTCTTTATTAGTTAAGTTAGTGGAAGTGAAGTCATTAACACAATCATCAAAGCATCTCGAAACTAAATTCGAATATAACTTCATGAAATCTTTCATTTGTTTTTGTTCCACAATTTGTTGGAAATCTTGTTGTTCTTTAACGTTTAATTGATCCATATTTGGTGAAGAATAATGATAAAAATTTTCAATGGCGAAATGAAAATTGTGAGGGTGGTGCGAGGTCGTGTGTGGGGACAAAGTCTCTCCTCTATTTGTGGTTCTTCCTTTGCTTTTTTTGTGGCTAAGTAACACAAACATCAGGAGCTCGAGGAAATGGAACTATATCTCTTACATTATCAATTCCAGTAATATAGGCCAATAATCGATCAAATCCTAGACCAAATCCTCCATGAGGAACGGTTCCGTTGCGTCTGGTCACTAAATACCATTCCATATCCTTTGGGTCCATGCCGCGGCGATGCATTTCGCGTACCACCAGGTCGTGGTTGTGTTCCCGCAATGAGCCCCCGATGATTTCTCCCATTTCAGGGATTAATAGGTCGAAGCACGCCACACAGTCAGTTTCTGTCGGTGATGGTGCCATATAGAACGGTTTCTGGTCCCGAGGATAATCAGTAACAAAAACTGGTTGATTAAAGTAGTGAGCCAACCATTTTTCTTGAGCCGTCAGAATATCATCACCAAATTGTAGTTGAGGTTGGGGCCGACTTTTATCGTTAATTAAGGCTATGGCCTGGCGGTAAGTGATACGAGGCCATTTATCGCCGTGCGAAAGAACGTCCCATCGGTCGCGGATGGTTTTTTTGTCGGCGTCCCGGTACCGCGAAGCCAAAATATCTTCGCCGTAGCCGCGCACGCCATTTACTACGTGGCGAACCATATTTTCCACCACGTCCATCACGGGGTCAATATCATCGACGTAGGCCATTTCTGCTTCAAGCATCCAAAACTCACTAAGATGACGATTAGTATGGGAATTTTCCGCCCGAAATACTGGCGATAGCGTCCATACTTGACGTAAAGATTGACATAATACCTCTAAATGTAGTTGGGTCGACACCGTGAGGAACGTAGGCCGGCCGAAAAATTCGGTCCCGCCAGCTACCGCGAACTGCTCACCCGCACCCTCACAATCGCTGGTGGTTAAAATAGGCGGCGTCACTTTAAAAAACCCGGTAGAAGTGAAGAACTCGCCTACCGCCGACTCCACTACCGACCGCGTACGAATAATTGACGCTAAAGTTGTGGTTCTATGCCGAAGACTAAGATGTTGTCGAAGAAATGGGAATGATACGGCCTTCTTTTGCATGGGATAATCCGACTCCACGTCACCAATTACGTCGAGCCGGTGGGAATTGTTATCAGTTTCGCACACGAGCTCGAACTGTTGTTTACCGCGAGACGGCTTAACGCGGCCCACCACCCGCACCAGCTGGCCCACGCGAAGCCCTTCGGTCAAATCGTCGACCGAACCCTCGACCGACATCAGGTCCGCACTTTGATCGCCGCGCGGTACCACTACCGCCAAATTACGTCCACAGGTTCCATCGCTAACATCGATGAACGATACCAGCTTAAGATGACGAACCGCTTTGATATGGCCATTTATCCCGATATCCCCCGAAGGAGTCGACTCAAAAAGTTGTGCCAATGGAACCAGCAGATAATTCCGGACACAAAAAGCCCAAGAACGTGGAACAACAAAAGGTAACGAAGGAATCCGTTTACAGAACATAAAGTGAAGAGAAACAAAAGAAAGAAATGAAGAATAATCTCTAGCGCGACACCCTCACACCACATCCTTACACCTCACCATTTGTCAAACCTCCTTTTTCTCACATTTTCTTTACTTTTTCATTTCATTCCATTACATTTCATGCATTCGCACCACAGCCACAGTGGCCAATACATTAGCCACGGGAAAGATGATCTCGACCAAATTGTGGCACGAGCTTTGGAACTAAACTTTTCCCATTACTGTCTTACTGAACATATGCCACGGCTTGAAGCCCAATATCTTTACCCAGAAGAGACTGATAAACAGTTAGCGGTGGAGGATTTGGCGCGGATATTTAGTGAGTATTTAGAGCACGCGCGGCGGCTCCAGCGCGAGTATCGTGGTAAAATGCAGATATTGGTGGGATTTGAAGTAGAAGGAATCGACCAAAGTCACCTCGAGTGGGCGCGGGCGGCACGAAGCTCAGTTGATATGGTGGTGGGATCAGTCCACCATGTTAGGGGCATTCCTATAGACTTTTCGGCGGAGCTTTGGTCGGAGGCGGCTAAACAGGTCGGAGGCCGGCGGCAGCTCTACCGCGAGTATTTTTCTCACCAGCGCGAAATGATAATAACTACGGAGCCAGAAGTGGTTGGACATTTTGATTTAATTCGACTTTATGAACAAGAAGAAGTTGATATTCAGAATCAATGGCCTGAGGTTTGGAACCAAATTGTTGATAATATAGCCATGGTGGTGAAATATGGAGGGATATTTGAGTGTAATTCTGCTGCTATAAGGAAAGGTTGGAAAGGAAGTTATCCACAAAAAGATATTATGAAGGAAATATTACGACAAAAAGGAAAAATTTGTCTTAGTGATGATGCCCATAGTTTAGAGCAGGTGGGGTTAAATTACGGAAGGATGTTGGAGTATATGGAGGGAGTTGGAGTGGAGGTAGTGTCATATTTAGAGAAGTCACTGGAGCAGAAGCTGGAGCAAGGTGACAGGAATGAAGTTATAACTAAAGATATAAAGTTAAGTGATTTGAGAAAGGTTTTTGAGAAGAGAAGGTAATAGAGAAGGGAATAGAGAAGGTAATAAAAGAAACAACTTGAAGACTAAAGAATGTTTGAAAGAATAAGAGAATCTTTAAAAGAATAAGAGAATGTTTAAGAACAAAAGAATCTTTAAAAGAACAACATCCTTAGAACAATATCCTTAGAACAATATCCTTAGAACAATATCCTTAGAATAATATCCTTCTAAAACACTTTCTTAATCTTCACTAAATAAACAACTCAAACTTCTCGCTACCTTTACTTTATATTAATTTCTCTTGTTTAAAAATTGTATATTAAACATTAATTCTCTTGATAGGTTTCTAGTATTAGTCTCTTGAGAAGACTTGGTCAAGTAGTGAAGTCTCTTGCTTCGCTTCAGACACTTGTCAGAGACTTGTCAAAAACTTGTCAGAGACTTGTCAAAAACTTGTCAAAAACTTGTCAGAGACTTGTCAAAAACTTGTCAAAAACTTGTCAAAAACTTGTCAAAAACTTGTCAAAAACTTCTAATATGATCTACCAAACATACAATAAGTAACAGCAGGACGATCACACTTAACACATTTCTGACCTTCTTCTAACTTTGGTTGTTCATATGGAATACACAACGATTTAGCTCCCATAGAAGGAGACTTTTCATCAACTTCAGCATCTTCTCCATCATCTTTTTTAGCAGAACTATCTTTAATATCATCTTCACAATCACCATCTCCACACCATGGTGATAATATAACATTCTTTGCATTTAATGTTGGAACAAATTTATCCCAATCATTAATAAGAACTCTATGATTATCAAAATCAGTTCTAGCATTTTCTAAAAGATCTTTTTGCATTTTTTCTAATAATTTAGGAATTTCTTGTTGTAATTCATTCAATTTAACAACAGTTTTTTCTCCATTATCTCTTCTAGCTACAATAGCTTGATTTTGTTTCATATCTTTAGGACCAAATTCTACTCTTAATGGAACCCCTTTTAATTCCCAATCACTAAACTTCCAACCAGGAGAATAGTTATCTCTATAATCACCAACCACTCTAACATCAACATCCAATAATTTTTGTTCAATATCTTGGGCTCCTTTTTCAATACTATTACGATCTTCAGTACTAGATTTTGCAGTAATTCCTACTGGGATTACTACCACTTGATTTTGTGCTACTCTTGGTGGTAATACTAACCCTTTATTATCAGAATGAGTCATAATCATAACTCCAATAACTCTAGTTGATAATCCCCAAGAGTTTTGGAATGCATGAACTTTAGGTTTATCAGCACCTTCAGGATTTTCTACAGAAATATCAAACATTCTGGAGAAATTGGTTCCTAAATGATGGGAAGTACCTCCTTGAATTCCTCTACCTGTAGCAGCAATATAACCTTCACAAGTAGTAGTATAAACCCCACCAGCAAACTTTTCATTTTCAGTTTTTTTACCTTTTACTACAGGAACAGCTAATAATTCTTCATAAATTCCAGCATAAAGATCTAAAATATCAAGAACTTCCTTTTCAGCATCTTTTTGAGTTAAATGAGCTGTATGACCTTCTTGCCATAAGAATTCTCTAGTTCTAAGGAATGGTTGAGGATGTTTAAATTCCCATCTAACAACAGAATTCCATTGATTTAATTTCAATGGTAAATCTCTATGAGATCTAATCCATTTAGAATAATAAGGATACATTACAGTTTCAGAAGTAGGACGAATAGCAATATGTTCATCTAATTCTGAAGAACCAGCTCTAGTAACCCAAGCAACTTCAGGAGCAAAGCCTTCAATATGATCTTTTTCCCGTTCTAACACTTTCAGGGATACAAACATAGGGAAATAAGAGTTTTTAACTCCCAATTTCCGGATTCTGGCGTTAAACCAATCTTGAATGGTTTCCCAAACAGCATAAGAATTAGGCCTAAGGATATAACAACCAGAAACATCATAATAATCCAACATTTCCCCTTTAGTAACAACTTGAGAATACCAAGTAGAGAAATCTTTAGCTTTATCGACATTAATTCCGATCAATTTAGCATCTTCAATGATAGCAGCTTGCTTTTCCCGCTTTAAAGCATCTTTTCTTGATTCCAGTGCGGGAGCTGGTGCTGAGCCTGGACCTGGACCTGGGGCGGCAGCGGCACTAAAGTCGCACCGCACAATTTCAATCCCCGTGGACTCTAAAAATTCCACCACCGTCTTTGTCGCCATAGCGGCACGAGCGCTGGCGGTAGCGAGTAATAATTCTTCAGTATCATACACTTTCTCATCAACCACAAGTTTAATTTTACCGGCCAAATCTTTGCTTAAATTGGCAATAGAAACTTCTTTAGTACTAGAACCAAAGAATTCAGTAACCAAATCATCTTTGGCCAACCGAGGTTCTTTAACTCCAGCAGCTTGGGCAATAGCTGGTGAAGGGGTTTGTGTGGATTGTAACGCAAACACAACCACAGGAACAGGAACAGCAGTTTTAGCAGTTTTAGGTTTGAAAACAAGTGTCTTTGTGGCAATAGCATTATCGCCAGAAACAGTGGCTAACGACATAGCCGCTAAGGATTGTTCTAGAGCCATAGTGATAAAGATAAAGAGCTGAAAATTTTCAATGTTCGCAGATTGTGCGGGTAATGAGAGGGAGGTGGAGGTGGTGGTTTTTGTAGGGTGGTGTATTGGACGGGAATTGGAACGGGGTCGATGTGTTTTACTACGAAACCGACCTATTAATGGACCTAAATTTTATCGGAATTACTACTACATTTCTGTAAGTAGCCAATTTGTGGGATTGATGTAGTGGTATGAGAATTACCCCGTGGTATGACAACTACTCCTGATGGTGGTGCCGCGGAACAAATTACTTCCTCAGAGCCCTCTCCCTAACTGCTACTAGTTATTGAACACCCAAAACATGATGAAATCTCTTCAAAATTTGTACACCTCTTATTTCCCCTCCCCGAATTACCCAAAACCTTTTACTTTCCTCTTAAACCTCCCCCATCGCCAAATCGACCCCCCTAAGGCGGTCTGAAATATACACACTCCCTGTCCGCACGCGTAACTTCCAGCCCGCGGTATCACCACTCACAAAATTTTCACTATTACTCACTCCTTCACTATGTCGATTTATATCAACGAAACCTCAGGGAAAGACGCTCCCGAAGTAACCGGAGACCAAAGTACTCCATTCCAAAGCGCTGCTTTTGCACTTTTCAAATGCCCAGAAGCAACTAAACTTTTTGTGTACAAACAAGAAGAAGATGAAACGTTTTCGTATCAGGAGATTTCAGCTTCAGGTCTTAAAAAGGCCAAAAAAGGAGCTGAAGGATTGAAAAAAAGACATGAAAAACTGTTACAGCAAGAAAAAGCCGCTGCTGAATCAGCTAAAGCCGTCGACCAATTAGATCTCGTCACAATTGAAGAAGACAAGTCTTTACCACCAGCTAAAAAGACTAAACTTAGAGCCATTCAAGACACCATTGGTACCAGAGTTTTGGTCCAAGGTTGGGTCCATAGATTACGGGTACAAAAAGGGTTAGCATTCATTACTTTAAGAGATGGTACTGGATTTGTACAAATGGTATTAACTGGAGACTTAGCCAAGGCTAAACAAACCAGAGAATTGACTATAGAATCATCTCTTACCGTTAAAGGTACAGTTAACAAGTTACCAGAAGGGAAAACTGCACCAGGTGGAGTAGAATTGAAGGTAGATTACTATGAAATCGTAGGATTGGCTCCTTCAGGAGAAGATTCCTTCACCAATAAAGTCCAAGAACAAGCCGATTCTTCATTACTTTTAGACCAAAGACATTTGGCTTTAAGAGGTGAAACTTTATCAGCAGTTATGAAAGTTAGAGCCATTCTTATGGCCAGTTTTAGACGGTTTTTCGCCGATGAAGGGCTTACTGAAGTCACTCCTCCTTGTATGGTACAAAACCAAGTCGAAGGTGGAAGTACTTTATTCAAAATGGAATACTATGGAGAAGAAGCTTTCTTAACTCAATCATCGCAATTGTATTTAGAAACATGTTTACCAGCTTTAGGAGATGTTTATTGTGTTCAAGAATCATTTAGAGCTGAAAAGTCTCATACTAGAAGACATTTATCTGAATACACTCATGTGGAATCTGAATTAGGATTCATTAGTTTTGATGATTTATTGAGTCATTTGGAAAGATTATTGACTTATTCTGTCAAATATGTCATGGATGATCCAGTAGGAGGGAAACTTATTAAACAATTAAACCCAGATTTTGAACCACCACAAATGCCATTCTTAAGAATGGAATATATTCATGCATTGGATTGGTTAAATGAACATGGAATCACCAACGAAGAAGGAGAAAAGTTCAAATTTGGTGATGATATTGCTGAAGCTGCTGAACGGAAAATGACTGATACTATTGGTAAACCTATTTTATTGATTAGATTCCCAGCAGAAATCAAATCATTCTATATGCCACGGTGTAAAGATGATCCAAGAGTCACTGAATCAGTTGATGTATTGATGCCAAATGTAGGAGAAATCACCGGAGGATCAATGAGAACTTATAACTATGATGATTTAATGGCAGCTATAAAGAGAGAAAACCTCGATGGTGATTCTTACTATTGGTTTACTGATCAAAGAAAGTATGGAACATGTCCTCATGGAGGATATGGATTAGGAACTGAAAGAATCTTGGCTTGGTTATGTGATAGATTTACTGTAAGAGATTGTTCATTATATCCAAGATTTACTGGAAGATGTAAGCCATAGGTAGAGGATATAATATAGAGATTATATAATACAAATGTGATAGTGATAGTATTAGTATTAGTATTAGTATTAGTATTAGTATTAGTATTAGTATTAGTATTAGTATTAGTATTAGTATTAGTATTAGTATTAGTATTAGTATTAGTATTAGTATTAGTATTAGTATTAGTATTAGTATTAGTATTAGTATTAGTATTATAATGTAAAGATAAAGAATTATAGTCAACTAGACATAATCTTCTAGAAAAGTAGAGTATTATAACACTGACACCAATACTAAAGTTAAGAAACAAGAACATTACATTAACATTAGAATAGTAGAGTAGAACATTAGAATGTTCAGAAATTAGAATTATAACAGTGTTATACTATTATACTATTATACTATTATACTATCACTATCACTATCTCCTGCATATACTCATCCCCTACACACACCTCTCCTACACACACCTCGCCTACATACACTCCCCATGAGTCAACACCAACCCCCCTTAGGCAATTCACCACCGCGGTAAAATTTTTCATCACCATGTCAAGACTTTGGGGAGGCCGTTTTACCGGCGCCAGTGATCCTCTTATGGATTTATATAATGCTTCATTACCTTATGATCAGAAAATGTACAATGCCGATTTGACGGGTACAAAAGTTTACACTGAAGGTCTTGAAAAATTGGATCTTCTTTCATCTCATGAAGTATCTGAGATTCATAGAGGTTTAGAAGTTATCCGTTCTGAATGGGAAAATAACACTTTTGAACCTCAACCTGGTGATGAAGACATTCATACAGCTAATGAAAGACGGTTGGGTGAAATAATTGGTAAAAATATCGCCGGTAAAGTCCATACGGGAAGATCTAGAAACGATCAAGTTGCTACTGATATGAGAATCTATGTTCGTGATAAGCTTGGGGCCATGGCTAAGCAATTACTGGACTTAATTGGTACTATGTTAACCCGTGCTGATAAAGAAATCGATGTTCTTATGCCAGGTTATACTCATTTACAAAGAGCTCAGCCAATTAGATGGTCGCATTGGATGTCTAATTATGCTACTTACTTTACTGAAGATTATTCTCGTTTACAACAAGTGATTTCAAGAACAAATCAACTGCCTTTAGGTGCAGGAGCATTGGCTGGTCATCCTTATGGAATTGATAGACAATTTTTGGCCGATAATCTTGGGTTTGATGGTGTTATTGGGAATTCATTAACTGCCGTTTCTGATAGAGATTTTGTAATTGAAGCCTTATTTTGGTGTACATTGTTTATGAATCATATATCCAAAATGTCAGAAGATTTGATTATTTATTCCACGGCTGAATTTGGCTTTATTAAGTTAGCTGATGCTTATTCCACTGGATCATCATTAATGCCTCAAAAAAAGAACCCTGATTCCTTAGAACTTTTACGGGGGAAATCTGGTAGAGTGTTTGGTGGATTAACTGGGTTTTTAATGTCTAATAAATCCATTCCTTCTACTTATAATAAAGATATGCAGGAAGATAAAGAGCCTCTTTTTGATGCTCTCACTACTGTAGAACATTCTATTCTCATTGCTACTGGAGTTTTATCTACATTATCCATCAATAAGGATAAAATGGAAGCCGCTTTAACTATGGACATGTTGGCTACTGATTTAGCTGATTATTTGGTTAGAAAAGGTGTTCCTTTTAGAGAAACTCATCACATTTCTGGTGAATGTGTTCGTCAAGCTGAAGATCTTAATCTTTCAGGAATTGATAAATTATCCATTGAACAATTTAAAGCCATTCATCCTTTATTTGAAGCTGATGTTATGGATGTATTTAACTTCCATCAAAGTGTAGAAAGAAGAACTGCCATTGGAGGTACGGCTAAACTGGCGGTACAAACTCAATTAAACCTGTGTAGAACCAAATTAGCAAATTAGCAAACTAAAATTATATAGAGTAGCAGTTATACACGTAACATTGTTATTAACAGGAGTAAAATTCAACTCTAAAAACTAAATTAACCTTTAACCTGTAAATTTCACCACCAAACCCAAACTTAAAACTGTAAATTTACCTGAAAACGCAACTCTAAACTGTAAACTCTACACTGTAAGCTCTAAACTGTAACTTCACTTCCAACTCTAAACCGTAATGTCAACCTATATTAATATACATAAATACACATCCTAATCCTGCCTTGTATGATACATATCTAGTAATTTTTTACTAGATTCTGGAAACTCATAACACCTTGGAGGTCCTGAATCTAATGCTTCTTTTAACGAAACTTTCAGAATGGCTCCATCTTTAGTTCCTTTACTTCTCTCTCGTATATTGGATTCTTGGCTATGTGCAGGAGGCCTTGAATCCAAATGTGCGTTGGATTTATGGTTTTTTTGCAACCATTTTTCGTACTCAAATTGATGTTCCAGTACTTGGTCTAAATCAATGACTGGGAAGTATCCGTCATGTTTCTTTGGTGATGTTACTGGAGGAGTAGATGCTGAGGTATTTCCACTACCATTCAGATGGACACTACCATTCAGATAAGCACTCTCTAAACTATGACGATGTCTAATACCACTAAAAGAATTAGACCTTCTATGACCTTTTACTACCATTATCAATAAAGGTGAATTTCTTGAACTGGGGAAATGATTATTACTTTATAGTTTTTCGCTTAGGTTTAAATTACACCGCCCATCACAGATATCCCCGATGAGTTTAATGGGTCTGGGCTCATATACGAGGTCCTTGGCTTACTTGATTTAGTCGTTTCATGTTAATTTACGCCAGAAATCGCCCCACACATTCATCGATTTCCCGTTTAATCAATAGGTTACTCGGAGATGTTTGCTTGATGGTGCTTTTTCTTGCATAATCGGGCATAATGCCTGTCCCTGAACGCATAATCTCTTTGTAACATGCTTATCAATACGTATGATGGCTTATCTACACCATATGAAAGGAAATAAATCCAAAAAGGGTCTGAACAATAGACGTTCTGAAGAATAAAGTGAAAGTCATAGACAAGTTTTCTATTCCTGCACATACCCATTCACAATCCTCGATCAAAAGTCGTGTCGCGGTTGGTTGCAAATGCCACACTTAAAATGTTACACATCAAATGTTACACATCTCAAGTGTAATACGAGTTTTTTTCAACTATAAAAGGGGACGATTTCCTCATTATTTTTGTTTTATTTCTATTTATTCTATATCACTTTTTTTTTTTGTCTCCGTTCTTTTTCTTAGACACTTTTAGATATTTACAATGACACTTGATTCCATTGATTACAGGCTTGTGGTTGACGTTTATGTTGGAGCTAATGATGGAACAAGCTTGGTTCGTCGGTTGATTGATACCGCCAATGGGTCGGAAAAGATGGTTTGTACAACGGTTTTGGTTATTTTACAATGTTTGATGAATACCCGGTCTTTTGATGCTACTTGGAGCTACCTTTGTCAGAAAGATGTGATTGATCGCCTTGGTTCAATTGTTAGAGATTACCCCAGGGAAACTACTCTTTTCAATGTCAACCATTTGTTTCTGTACTTACAATGTTTGCAATATGATTTTATCGATGTTATAGCACCAGCATGTTATGGAGCATTGGCGATGTTGGTTGATCGTATTCCTTTATGGTATCTGATCCTTCTGACTTTGCATGAAGAGACGGGAAAGAGAGATATGCTTCTGCAATTAATTGATCCTCATTCTCAGCAATGGATTTCTATTCTTGCTGTAAAATCTCGTATTGGTTCTTTTTCATCTTTTTCTCCTATTTTGATTGATACTATCACCGAGATCCTCAAACAACAATACCTTGATATTCTTGTGGAATCGAATTTCCCCTGTCGGTTTCAAAAGCCATCTGAATTTAATCCTCTGGCGTTAGAAGTTATGCTTGAAATGTTAGACCATGATGAAAATTCCTTGATTCATACTCCTTCAGGTAAATTCTATCTTATGCGAGCCGTCGATCATGTTGTTGCTACTACATTGAAGGACTCGTCTACCCTTTCAGTGTACTCTAAGTTTTCTTCAATTAATAGCAAAATCTCCATTGGAAATGTATTTATTAACTTACAAATGTTGGTTTGTCATAGTTTACAACGAGATTTTAGTTCTGATCAATTTGACATTTTCCCATGGTGGAAACCTCAAATTCCTCCTTTCCCTAAACTGAATTATTTCTACCATGATTTTTCTACCCCGGCATCTTTGGATCCTGATTTATTTCTTCATCGTTATGATTTATTGCTTGGTCTTATGATAAAACTTCAATTTCTCATTCTTCACTACTTAGATGGTGAAATCCTGGGCCTTTTAGCTAATAGCAATGATGAACTAATAACCACAAAAGTATTCACCCAATTCGCTACTCGACTCCTTACTTCCCAATGTATGGTTGGAACTGTCATCAAGAAAGCTGCAAAATCTCCTCTTCCATCATCCTCAATCATTCACTGTTTGACCTGGAACTACCTCGAACAAATCCATAATTCCCTTTTAAACACACCTATCCTGTCGCTTAAAATGCCAGATGTGATTTTAGACTTTGCCCAATCGGTTATGCACCATGACTTACGATTTGCTGCTTACTTCCAGGAACTATTACCTAAACTTCCCTCAGTATTATCTGAAAGTTTAAGCCAATTTTGGTGTTTCAACAACCAATCTCTCATTACCATTCAACACCCTTTTACTTCCAATGATTCTTGGCCCGAACAAACAAACTATTCCAACAGTTCCTGGAGTCATGTTGATGAATTTGGTAAATAAGTGAGTGTATAGGTTAAAGTTTCCCAATTATATTCCTGCATATACCACCCTCACTAAAAAAATTCATCTCATCTCAAAACTCATCTCATCATTATTACTATGGTGTTAAAATCAACTTCTGTGGGTGATGTTTCCATATACCAAGTATCAGGGACAAATGTATCACGTTCATTACCTGATTGGATAGCAAAGAAGAGAAGAAAGTCATTAAAAAATGATCCCGAGTTTCAAAACCGTATCGAGTTGGTTCAAGATTTTGAATTTAGTGAAGCATCAAATAAAATTAAAGTTACTCCTGATGGTCAATTTGCCATGGCTACAGGGACTTATAAACCTCAAATTCATGTTTATGATTTTGCCAATCTTTCACTTAAATTTGATCGTCATACTGATGCGGAAAATGTTGATTTTGTTATATTATCTCAAGATTGGAGTAAATCAATTCATTTACAAAATGATAGATCATTAGAATTTCAAACTAAAGGAGGTATTCATTATCGAACTCGGATTCCTAAATCAGGAAGAAGTTTAACATATAATAAGTATAACTGTGATTTATTAATTGCTGCTGCTAGTAATGAAATCTATAGATTAAACCTTGATCAAGGACGGTTTCTTATGCCTTATACTTTAGAATCAGACCTGGGAGCTAATACAGTGACTGTTAATGAAGTTCATGGACTTGTATCTGCTGGATTAGAAGATGGTACTGTGGAATTCTGGGATCCTAGAAGCAGACAAAGAGCTGGGAAATTAATGGTTTCTGAACAAATCAATGAACCTTGTCAAATTACTTCATTAGCATTCAGAAATGATGGATTAAATTTTGCTTGTGGGACCTCAGAGGGTAAATCATTGATTTATGATTTACGGTCATCAACACCATCTATGATTAAAGATCAAGGATATGGATTTGATGTGAAAAAAATCATTTGGCTTGATGATAATGAATCTGATAGTAACAAAATCTTAACTTCGGATAAAAGAATCGCCAAGATATGGGACAGAAATACCGGAAGTCCTTTTGCATCCATGGAACCTAGTGTTGATATTAATGATGTAGAATATGTTAAACAATCAGGAATGTTTTTCATGGCTAATGAAGGAATCCCCATGCATACATATTATATACCCAATTTGGGACCAGCACCAAGATGGTGTTCATTCTTGGATAATGTTACAGAAGAACTAGAAGAAAAACCATCAGATTCAGTATATTCTAATTATAAATTTATCACAAGAGATGAAGTACAAAAATTGAATTTATCTCATTTAGTCGGAACCAAGGTGTTACGGTCTTATATGCATGGATTTTTTATTAATAATGAATTATATGATAAGGTTAATTTAATTGCCAACCCCAATTCTTATAGAGATCAAAGAGAACGGGAAGTTAGAAGACGGATTGAAAAGGAAAGAGAATCTAGAATCAGAAGTACAGGAGCCATTAGTAATACCAAGATTAAAGTTAATAAAGATCTTGCTAATAGATTACAAACTAAACAAGGAGCTGATGATACTGAACAAGTGGTTAATGATGATAGATTCAAGGAATTATTTGAAAACCCAGAATTTGCTGTTGATGAACAAGCCCATGATTATAAACAACTTAATCCTGTGAACAAACCTCGGGAATTAACCGCAGCAGAAGAATCTGATGAAGAGAAACAAAGACAAGATGAAGAAGAAAGTGAAGAAAGTGAAAGTGAAAGTGAAGAAGAAAGTGAAGAAAGTGTACAAGATGAAGAAGAAAAATCCACTAGAGTCAAACAAGAAATGGAAAAATTACGTCGTAAAAAGCAAGAACAACAACAAGAAGAACGGTTTATGAATGAAATGAATGTAGTTCGTCAAGATTCTTCTCAGAAACAAGAAAAATCATTAGGAAGTCAAGCCAAATCCGCCAATAGAATCGCCAAACAAAACAAAGAAGCTAAAGGAGATGTTAGACTTCGGAGATTTGCTAAGGGAGAAGTGGAATTTTCATTCCTGCCTCAATCCAAGGGACAACCTAAGCCTCAAAGGGAAGTAACTGAAGATCTGGATGAAGATGAGGAAGAAAAAGCCAATCTTCATGGAAGAACCAAACAACGGTTCCAAGGACGGAGAAGTGCAGGAAGAAACCAATTTAGGGGAATGTAAAGAAATAGTAGAAATAGTAAATAGTAATAGATTGTGTAATGACGGTGTAACTTGACCAAAGTTCGCACTAACTTCATCTCATCTCATCATCATATCTCATCATCACATCTCATCATCTCATGTCCAGAAACTCAGAAAAGGCTCAATCAGCCCTTAACAGATATCTCCGATTGAAGAACAAAGAAGCCGGGGTTCTTGAAAGTAATCCCAACTTTCGTCCTAAATACGTACAATCAGAAAAATCGCTACCGCAAGCAGAAAAATGGCGAGCCACGGTTCTAAGTCTTATCTCAATCAACCTTGGTCGGATTCAAGACATCACCCTTAATGAACATCAAATCAGAGACATCAACCAAGAATTAAATGCTTTATTCAAAGAAAAACGAGCTTGGGAGCATCACATCAAACAATTGGGCGGCCCAGATCACATTAACTATGGCCAAAATATGGGACAAGGAGCTATTGAGATGTATGGTACACGATACTATGGATTAGCCCGGGAGTTGCCGGATGTAGTACAAATGATGAAGGAACATAAAAGCAAAATCAATGCCAAAACCAAAGCCAAATCCGATATTGCACAAGAAAGAAAGACAATCGAGGAATTGACCAATAGAATATCGCCTAGTTATTATGGTATACAAGGAGATGATACCACAGAAGAGGAATTAAGGAGACAATTGGAGACGGGAATCGAAGGAGATGTGTTTGAATCACTACCATCTACTGAGGAAGTGATGCAGGAGATGATAAAGAAGAGAAAGGCCGAAGTTCTAGCGATGTTAGAGTGAGGGGATAGCGATGTAAGTGATGTAAGTGATGTAAGTGATGTAAGTAATGAATATAATGTATAAGGAAGATGCGGTGTAGATGTGGTGTAGATGTAAATGACCTGAAGACATAAGGGTGTAATGATGTGTGATGTTATGTATACGAAGTCATATTATTGTGTCATGATAGGTAATGTGTAGTAGATAATGTGTAGTAGGTAATGTGTAGTAGGTAATGTGTAGTACATAATGGATACTTAGTATATAGTACATAATGTATACTTAGTATATAGTACATAATGTATACTTAATGTATAGTACTTAATGTCCCTGTCATATAATGTATAGTACTTGTCATAATGTACACATCTTATTATACACATCTTATACTCGTCTTTGTACTCATCATATAATACTCTTATTGACTCTTAATGACTCTTATTGTACAACCCTATACATCATTTCTACACTCCAAATCACCCACCAATATCTTCACCCCCAGAGCTTCATATTTCTCGTCAATCTCGTCATTCTTCTCCGGCCAAACACTCCTACAATAATCCCTAGCCACACTCGTGTTATACCCTAAAGCAGCACAATCTATTGCTGAATTCAACACACAGAAATCATAAGCCAACCCTACAAATACCACGTCACTAATATCATTTTCTCGCAACACTTGATCCATTTCCGTATGATGATCCCCCCAACAGTCCTGGAAACATGAATAATACTCACGATCTGATAAATACCCCTTATTAACTATAACTTTATTTGATAAGGAATTAAAGGATTTGATAAATTCCCGATCTAATTGGGATCCAATTGTGTTTTGTACACAATGAACCGGCCACAAAGTTTGACTCCGGGTTTCTTCACTATGAGGATGTTTAAAATTCATTTCAGTAAATGGTGATACATTATGATTACTAGCAAAGGAAGTATGATTACAAGGATGCCAATCTCTGGTAGCAATTACACATGACCAATTTTGATTTAAAATGGATGTGATTTTGGGGATGATGGTTTTGGCTTCAGATATGGCAAGTGATCCTTGAATGAAGTCGTGTTGAAGGTCTACGATAACGAGGGCGGTCATAAGTTTCTGAGCAAAGCGAAGAATGTTTATTCGAGAAACCTGATAAGAGAAGTGAGAAGTGACAATATCGTGTGAGGGATGTCAGAGATGAGAATTACAAAGTGATGTATATCTGAGGAAACTTGTTTTGTATATGTTTTAACTTTATGAGGAGTTTCTGAGAAAGTTTTTCTGAGTTGTTATGGACATCTTTCAATTTTATGGATATCTTTCAAGTGTCTAAGCAAAGCGAAGAAACTTGTTATAACTGTCTTTAACTGGATCAGAGATCAGAGATTCTTCGGCTTATGCTTCGGCTTATCATCCTTCCAACTCCCCAGAAACATATGCTTTGCATAACACCATGGATCATGAGTAGATTTAGCTCCCATTTGTCCCACATCAGGACTAAATGATGTAATTGGTAACACTAATACATCTTCTACCGCTATAGGAACTTCCATCCCAGTAAATAACTTCCAAGTAATAATGTCTTCATATTTTTTTGTATTATAACTTTGTGGATCTTGTGATATATTATTCATATATTCAAAAACACTATCAGTCCAAATCCCAGGACCGGTCCAATTCATAATATCACCACCTAAATCTTTGCCCAATACTTTATTAAGTTGATTTTTCTTTTCTCTTTGTAATGTAATTTCAGTAATTTTAGCTACTAATTCTCTAAGCATTGGATGTCCTGATTTAGCTTGAATAGTCCATTGACAAAATTGTATCCTTCTAGCATACCAATCAGCCCAATCAGGTCTATCAGGGTCAGCTTCTATCCCCACTACAAGCCCCACTATATTAGGTTTACCATAGATTGTAGCATTATTAGAAAGCCATGTATCCACCGGTTTAATCCCTGTGGTATCTATATCAGAATAAACTCCTCCTCGAGCATAAAGTATAAGATACCTAAAGAAATCAGCTTTGAGAATACTTTTTGGCATGATCCGATATGCCCGAGCCACATCAGGAACTGTAGAATATAATTGATCAATTAATTCATGACATTCATCATCCGGTAATACATAATGATTATACCCGGAATTTATGTCTGTCCAAGATGTCAGAAATCGACGATATGATGGAGGAAACTTATTAGAATCAAGACCTACTTTCCAAGTTTGCCATATATTCTTTTCAAAAGGACGTTCTACGTCATAAGGAAATTGATACGAAAGTTGTTGACGAACTGTAGAAGTAATTGGAAGTCTTGGAATAGTATTAGATTGATAATTCAATCCTAAAGTTTTCCAATTACTATTAGTTTCAAGAGTTCTAATTAGGGAAAGTTTAGCAGAAAATTCGGTATTAGATTTAGGATTGGGAATAGAAAATGATGTTATGAAGGAATAAAGGATGTATATAGCCACGGCGATGATTATGGTGATTTTGACTCTCTTTTGGAGCATGGCGTAAAGTCTCTGAGCGAAAGAGACTTTAAATGTGAGAAAAAGTCTGTCTTGCGATTGAGAGAATATAAAGAGAATATAAAGAGAATATAAAGAGAATATAAAGAGAATATAAAGAGAATATGAGTTCAATAATATAATACTATATAGTGTAATCTCTAGTGTAATCTCTATAAAGTAATATGAATTATAGTAAGAGACTTCAGTCTCTGAAAGACTAATGTTAAGAGACTTTAATCTGAAAAGTCTCATCGTCTCAGAGACTTTGCTTTGCTCAGATACTATTAATGTTACTGAAGTCTCAGCGAAGAGACTTTCAGAGACTTTCAGAGACTTTCAGAGACTTTCAGAGACTTTCAGAAACTTTGACTTTGAAGACAATATTAGTTCAATAGATCAATAAAGTCTATACTCTAATCTCTAATGTCTAGTCTATAAAGATAAGAATTTAACAGTTATGTAAGAGACTTTATCAATACTTTAATGAGACTTTCAGAGACTATTGTTACATCCTTCAAAGACTTTGTCACTTCAAAACTTTAACTTTATTCAGAGACGTTTATTATCTACACTTGTACACAATGTCTTCTTTCCGATTTCTCCATTCCTTACCCAAATCCCATTCTCAAAACAGTTTCTCTATAAAAAACCCTCCAATAACTAAAACAAACAAACCCTAAAATCAAACAATTTTCGATGTTTTTTATAAGAAACAAAAACAAATGGAAAAACTAATTATTAATGCAGTAAAAGGAACAATAAAAACGACAAACCAAAAAGAAACTTTTTTTTTTTTTAACAACCCTTAAAATATCTTCCTAAATGAATAATGATAATTAATAATAGTAATCAATAAATAATAATGAAATCTCTCTAACATTAATGCTGTCAAGTGTAATATACAAAATAAAAGACTCTTGCAGAGACTTAACACGGAACTCGACTCTCTTCTCGAGTTAACACAACTTAACACCTTCTCCTCTCCTCTCATCTCATCTCTTACTCCTAATCTACCACCAGGAATTTCCTGCTGATGGATTACCATAACCAGAACTTCCTCCTCCATATGATGATCCATATCCATTAGACCGGGAATTTCCATATCCACCAGAACTATTACCCCAATTGGATCCTCCTGAACTTCCCCAATTGGATCCTCCACTTCCATATCCTCCTCCACTACTACCACCAAATCCACCTCCACCAACTCTTCTAAAATCTCTAGTAGGTCCGGATCTACCTCCTCCTCTACCTCCTCCCATTCCACCTCTAGTACTCTTACCACCAAAGGCTGATTCCCTAGCAATTTTACTCAAGAAATCTGGAACTTCTTGATTAGCTTCTCCCAAGATTTCAATTAAACCTTTAACTACATTCTTGTTATTTCTATTGAAAAAAGCCGTAGCAATCCCGATATTACCAGCACGTCCAGTACGTCCAATTCTATGGACATAATCATCAATATCTCCTGGTAAATCATAGTTAACCACATGGGAAACATTAGGAATATCTAATCCTCTAGCAGCAACTGCAGTAGCCACTAAAATAGGGGCCATTCCGGTTTTAAATGCTCCCAAGGCTTTTTCTCTTTCATATTGTGATCTATCTCCATGAATAGCAGTAGCTGGGAATCCTTGATCATATAAAAAGTCAGCTAAATTATCAGCCATTCTCTTGGTTTCGGTGAAAATAATGGTTAATCCATTATCATCAGCACTTAATAAATCTAATAATACTGATTTCTTTTCATCTTCTTCAACGTATAATACTTTTTGAGTAATATTTTCAGAAGTGGATCCAACTCTACCAACTGATAAAAAGATATAATCTTTTAAGAAATCCCGAGCTAATATTTGAATATCTCTTGGGAAAGTAGCTGAAAACATAAGGGTTTGTCTATCATTTACTCCAGGCATATCACATTCTTGAACAATGTGTCTGATTTGTGGTTCAAATCCCATATCCAACATTCTATCAGCTTCATCTAAAACTAAATATTTAATATTAGCTAATGAAACTCTTCCTCTTTCCAATAAATCTTTAAGACGTCCTGGTGTAGCTACTAATAAATCACATCCTCTTTCTAAAGTTCTGATTTGTTGTCCAATATCAGCTCCTCCATATACTACAGCGGGTTTAACCCATGATCTATAGGCGAATTTTCTAGCTTCAGCAAAAATTTGACTAACCAATTCTCTAGTTGGTGCCATAACTAAAGCAGTAGGATACACTTTATTAGACAGGAAACTACCTCTAGATTCTGGTACTGGAGCTGGTCCATTCATATATGATTCTGATAATACTGGGAATAAAAACCCACCAGTTTTACCTGACCCAGTTTGAGCACAAGCCATTAAATCTCTACCTCCAGCTACTATAGGAACCGAATATTTTTGTACGGGAGTTGGTTTGGTGAAACGAGATGCTTGAACATTTTCCACCAATAATTGATCCAATGGAGGTGTAGTGAAACTGGTGATTGGATCAGGAACATTATTACCAGAAGCTTCCACAGGAATATCATCATAATTATCGAAATTAATTCCTGATGATTGGAAAGCATTATCATCAGGAACACCAAAAAGTTCAATTTCCAACTTTTCATCTTTTTCTGCTGGTTGATGAACTCCATCGACCCATTTTCCTACACCAGGCTTATTGAATTGGTATCTACCGCCAGGGCCACCGCCATTTCTGTAACCACCACCGTTGTTGAAGCCACCGCGACGATTACCGCCGCCAAAATTGTTGTAGCCGCCGCGACGGTTTCCACCACCACCAAAGTTATTGTAGCCACCACCGTTGTTAAAGCCACCGCCAAAGCCACCGCGACGTCCGCCAAAGCCGTTGTTTTCACCACCAGCTCCTGGTCCAGCATTAGATCTATTTCTACGGTGTGGTGGAACGTATCCACTTCTCTCATGTCCACCTCTACCGCCATTAGAACCATCGTCTACTGAAAGATTGGTCATTTTTTGATTAATATCAGCCATTTTTTCTTGTATTTGTAAAGTATTTACAAGGTTTTTGTACCTTTAAAATTGATAAAAAACGGGAGTTTTTAAAAAAAGGGTTATAAAGAAGAAAAAAAAGGAAAAAAATGATGAAAAATCATCACCAGCGCCCCGAGGGCGTGGCGTTACCGGTGGTATCCGTGATTATAGTCATATGATTTACGCGTGATTATCACGTGTATGTGTTACCTATACAAATTTTTATCTACATTTTTTCACTGGAACTGCTTTCGGACCCGTAACAAAGTTTAGCGTGGGGGTGGGCAAAGCATTGACGATCATCAAGACCGTAGGCCATTGAGGGAGGTGTGCTAACACCTTGGCCTGGCGAGGGGAAGTACCTAGCATCGTCGTCTGAAGGCGTTGATGTTGGTGAGATATCGGACGGCTTTCGCGCGCGCGGGGCGACCATGGCGGTCGCTTTCGACGAGGTCGAGGTGTTATCGGTCGAGTTGTCGGTCGAACTATTAGGCGCCGCTGCCGCCGCCGAGGTAAGTGCGTTATGAAATTTACTACCACCATGCTGAGAATTACCACCAGGGCTCGGCCTATAGCTATTATTGTGACTGGGGTTAGTACTGCCTCTGGGGCTATTTCTACTGCCATTTCGACTGCTTTTGGCACTAGTTCCCTCCACTTCCTCCACCTCCTCCTCCTCATAATTAATATCAAAATCATCATCCAAATTTAACTTCTCTAAATCTTCTACTCGTTCTCCATTCAAACTATACTCCGTAAACGGCTTTTGTGTTTGTCTTACATTCCAATGTAAGTTTCTACTAACACTATCAATATACTCCGTTTTAGAACTAGTAACTGTAGGGAAAGGAAATGGTGATGCTTGAATGGTTACATAATCACCTTGACATAATTCAGTTCTAACTTTACCATCAAAAGATGTCCATGCCGTCAGACGACTTCCATAAGGAACTTTTACCTTTAAAAACATTCCATCAGGAAGTAAAATGGGTCGAAATGAAAGAGTATGAGGACAAATAGGCGTTACTGAGATAGCACTAACTCCTGGATGAACCAAAGATCCTCCTGCTGATAATGAATATGCTGTAGACCCTGTTGGAGTGGCTATAATAAGACCATCAGCTTGAGCTACTGTTAATAGAGATCCATCTCCATATAATTCCAAATTAGTAACATAAGGCAGAGGACCTCTATCAACCACCAATTCATTCAATACTTGTTGTTCACATACCAATTCCCCATCACTTTTATGGACTCTACAAGTGAATCTCATACGAAGATTAGCCTTAACCCCAGCATCTAAAATGGTATTCATGGTTGATTTAAAGTCATCAAAGGCGAAGTTTGTAAGGAATCCAAGGGATCCAAGGGAAAAACTGATCACTGGTGGTACTATTCTTTGGAAAAGACTCGATACATAAAGTACAGTACCATCACCACCAAGAGTTATAACGAGATCAAATGTTTCTGGGGCATTATTGGTGAATTCTTTGTTCCAATACCGAAGCCGGGACCTTATTATTGAGTCGGACCTTACTGCTGGGTCGGACCTTACTGCTGAGTCAGAACCATTGCCAGATACTTTCCTTATAATCCCCTCAGCATCAAATCGTTTCAGTCGTTCCAATTTACTATCAACATAGACAGAAATATCTCTTTTTTGGTTCAAAAACCATTCCACTACTTGTCGAGTTAAGTAGATTAAGGCATTATCACGGGCTTTAGTTACCACCATAATCGCCCTAACATCAAGCTGAATTGTTGCTTTACTCAAGTTTCTAGCTAACATTCTAACGCCGTTGGCGGTTTCAGCTAATTCGGCATGGGATTTAACCGACTTGAGCTCATCGTGGTTAAGTTTATTCAATACCGTAGACGGAGTTCTCTTTACTGTGGATTCAGCTTGTTGTTGTTGCTGATTATGGTGATGAAGTTTTGCGTGGATTCTTGGAACGGCTCTACGTCCATCAGGTGATGTAGTTCGAAGTTGATTGAGGCCCTTTCTGTGTCTTCTAGTAGTGCTTCTTCTTGGACGCCTTGAGGATATGGCGGCATCGTCCAAAGAAAGCGGTCCATCGGCATCAGAAATGGCGCTTTTTTCATTGGCGTTGGTTCCGGTTCCTTCTGTAGATTCTAAAGCTGTTTGTGATATTTCTATTGCTTCTGAATTGTCGGTCATGGAGAAAGGAAGGTGAATAATTTATAAGTTGGAGACAGTTTCCGCGCAATCAAGGGCTGGGTCGGGGGTGGACCTAGCGTAGAAACTGTAGTGCTAGTGTAGTGCTAGTGCGGGTCCGGTACTTCATTCTACCGCCGCCCGGAGTTTGTATCGCGTCACCTGGAGTTTAGTTCTGCGCCCCGGAATTATCTTCCGCCGCCGGAGTCGCCACTATGACCCCCACCTTGAATATTGGCGGGGCCGTCCTCCTCCTATAATCTACAACGTATTGGTCTTTTCTGGCCATAGTAAAGTTATGTGTGGTATCTTTGTGAAGGGAAGAGCCTTGGGAGCAACTTTTGTTAGCATTGTGTTACTGTTTGTTGGCAGTAAGCCGGGGTTTTGGGGTGGTGGTGTTTTGCGGTTAATGATAATCTCCATTGGTGATACCGGGGTTGATGATACTACGGAATATAAAAAGTGGGAGATTTTGATCTGGGAAGGAGGGAATAGTTTTGTGCTGGTTGTGGGAGGAACTTTTGTTAGGATGGTAGTAGTAATTGTGATGGTGGTGATCTATATTTCTCTCTACTTCTCTACTTCTCTCTTTATCTTTATCTTTATATTTATATTTCTATATCCTTTCCATTCTATCTACTTACATCTTCTCCTTTTACTTCTCCTTCACTATATCCTCTCCTTCTATTTCTCCTTCTACTTCTCCTTCACTATATCCTCTCCTTCTATTTCTCCTTCTACTTCTCCTTCACTATATCCTCTCCAGCTCCTATTCCCATTTCTTCAACTCTACATTTCCATCCTGATGATTTATCCAATAACGGTAATGATGCTCCTAAACACCATCCTAATTCATTATCATTTATAGTTTTGGCAGTCTTTAATTCTCTACTTAATGGAATATCGTATCCGGTATGTAACATTCCAGCAATAAATGATAAATCCATACACCATTGAGGTTCTTCATTCAATTGTTTAACACCATCATCTAATAAAACTTGACTCCAAAATTCATCTCCTCCACAAACGGTTTTGGCTAAATCCATTAATTCTTTAACTGAAAATGATGTAGGGAATCCTAAAGGATTGGTTCTATCATAAAAGTATGAAAATACATACATATCATTAGCTTCAGTTATGGTTTTAGTTAATGATGGTTGATAAATTCCATTAAATGAACATGGTTTTTCATTACATTCACTCTCTTTATTCAATACTTTTTCAGCAAGAAATCTACATTGAGCTCCTGCATTAAGACTGGTTTCTTCATTGGGTCCTTTCATATTCACCAAATAAGCTTCATCTTCTTTGTATTGAACAATGACATTTTCTGCTGTAACTCCTGGTGGAATACATGGATTATTAAGGGTAACTTTTGCTTTAGCATCTTCTGAAAAATCAGATTTACTTGATTTTTTACTACTAACCAATTGTTTGTTATTTTTATTCAATTCTGATTGAATCACTAATCCATTGATTTTGTTCCGACCTTCCATTAATCCATATCCTAAATGAGAATATTGATATAATACAAAATCTCTATTACCAAATGATAACTTGTATTTATGATCACCATCTAACATGACTTCATTTTCACCAAATTCAGGTTCAAACACTATTTGAGTTGATCCTCCTCCTAAATCAAATACAGCAGCTGTAGGGACTTTTTCAGCACTACCAATATTACCTAATAAATAATTGGTAGTAATCCAAGCATAAACCCCTTCATCTTTACCTTCCATAATGGAAACTCCATCACCATCAACTACAGCAAATGGATAATCTTGTTGTAAATGATGTCTAACTTCTTTAAGAATATTACCCGATTTCTCCTCACCAAGTAATCTTAACCCGGCTGTGGCTTTAACTGCTACTGGAGTACACAGTTGTTTATCTTTAGGAACTGTATTAATAGCTACATTAAGTAAATCATCTAATGATTTGGCAGCACCTACAGTATCGGTATCAAATGATGATAATCCCGGCTTTTTCATTTCAAAAACTTCATTAATCAATACTGGTGGTGATTGACATGTGTTAAATTCATAAACATGAACTCTAGAACCTGTAGATCCAGCATCAATCATAACAACAAAGTTTCTTTCATCACAATTTCCTGAAGGTTTACCCTTTGATTTACCTTTAGTTTTAGATTTTTCTGAAGCTTCATTGTAAATTTCTCCAGTAATAGGATCTTCAGCTCCTTGTACTTCTTTTGAATCATCACCTTCAGTAACTTCATCAACTTCAGCGGCTTCAGTTCCTTGACCTTTATATTCGTCATTAACTGGTCCAGCTTTACTCTTATCAGCATGACTTTTAAGACTATCCGAAGTATCTGCTACTATTGGCTTCAGATTCTTAGTTCCAGATCCTGTTTTCCCACCAGTTTTTTGAGTTCCTTCTGCTGAATATGGTGCTTCTACTCCTTTATGTCCCATTCCTTGTAATGAATCAGGTTGTTCTTCATAGGAAAATGGAATGGAATCACCAGCTTTTCCTTTAACTTTTTGAATCTGATCATTAATTCCTCCACGTGACGTGATCAAAAGCCCCATAACGGTCACAAGGGCCACCACGGCCACTACTAATCTGATGTTTCTAGTAGACATAGTGAAGAGTTGATGAAAAGAACGCGATTTAGGAGGTTGTGATTGCAGGTTAGGCCTTTTTCCATAATTTGCAGATTACAAGAAACTTTACAGGTTACAAGAAATTTTACAGGTTATGACCTATGTCTATATGCAGTACCATTTACCTCAGTCGATATACCCCCTATTAAAACAGTGACTTTTGGCCTAATTTCCCCCCATTTAACCTCATTATCACCTCATCTCCTCACCACTACCTTCCCTAACCCGTTACATTCATCCCATTTGGCCCCCACAGCCAACAGAAGGAGGTTGCTTTATCTGGTTATATGCAGGAATAGTCTCGATATTGAGTTTAAAAATAGTGATCATAGTTTTGCTATTAAGGTTTATAATAATATGCAAGTTTCCTTCGGGTTCTATGAGCAATTGCTTTTTTGTCTTTAATAAGCAAATCATTTAGCAACTAGAAACTAAGAAGTATAAAAGATTTAGGAAATCCGTTTTTTTTTTTTTCATTTCAAAACAATTTATATTGTAATCAATTAATATATTATAATTATTTATATATATAAATTTTTTTTTTTGCAGCAATTATGATGAAACAAGCTTTATTTAACACTACGAGAATTTCAACAAGACAATTGCATTCAACACCAATTAATTATTCTATAGTTGGAGGAGCTAAAAAAGTATTGGAACAAGCCAATAAAAAAACAGGTGAAGTTTTAGCTTCTGGTTTAGATAAGACTCAAGAAACTCCAGGACCAAAAGAAGCTGCTGAAAAGATTAATCAAAAGACTGGAGAAAAATTAGCTGAAGGAATTGATGAAGCTGAAAAAGTAAGTCCTTCTTCACATCCTGCTCAAAATAAAGTTAAAGATAATACTAAAGGATATAATGGTTTACAAGATAAAGGAGCCAAAGCTGAAACAGAACAAAATCGTCCTGATGATGCTCTATAGAGTTGTGTGAAAGTAGTTTTACGTAATGAAATGATAATATTATTTACTTGATAATTTATTTAATTAATTTAATTTTATTTATTTATTTATTTATTTATTTATAGTGGTGAATAAAATAATCTTTGCATAGAAATTAAATACGTGTAATTAATTAAATTTTTTAAACTCTTCGGTAAAGTTTTCCTTTTGAGTTCCAGCTTCAGGAATAGCTTTTCTTTCTGGTCGTCTTTGAATTATTGTTAAGTAATTTGATGGAACATATCCCATTTTCCCTGATCTTGATCTTACTTTCCACCATTTACTTTCATTACCTAAGGGATCTAATTTAGATAATACTGCTACTAAATCATTAGGTTTTAATTCAATTTCAATGTTTGGATTTTCAGGATTAAATTCATATAACGCTTTTGCAAATTGAAGTTCTGAAGGATTAAAATTTCCTTGACTTTGTAATTGTCTTTGATGTTGTTGCTGTTGTTGTTGTTGTTGTTGATCATTAAGTTTCTTGATGGCTTTACTTAACAAATAAGGAAATCCTATAGATGCAGCTAAAAATAATAATAATGGTTTAAATGAAATTCTCGATCTAGAATTACTACCATTAGCTTGTCTCTTAATATTATCCTCTATTCTCTTTTGTTTGGATTCGAATTTATTGAATTCTTTAGCATTAATTCCATAATTAAAAGCTTGTCCAGTAACTTTATAAAAAAGTTTTTTAGCAAATCTAATCAAGGCGAAAATCCCTAATAAAGATCCTAATGCATTCTTTAAATTCCCAAATTGTTCTGCTAATGAAACCATAGTGAAAAATGATGAATGGGTCGCCATATATGTCGCCTCCAACATCTGAGCAAATCCTCCTACAGCTCCTATAATCGATTCTATCAATTGAAATGTTGCTTGTGTTCCTTCTGCAATTCCTCCTGCTCCTCCAGCACCGTTGTTATACATACCAGATCCATAACCCATGCCGTTCATTCCTCCCATTCCTCCCATTCCATACATTCCCGAACCGTATCCACCACCATACATTCCTGAACCGTATCCTCCTCCATACATTCCTGATCCATAGCCTCCGCCATACATTCCTGATCCATAGCTAGATCCATAACCTGAACCAAGGCCTCCGCCTAATCCTCCATACATTCCTGAGCCATAACTCGACCCAAGTCCACTTCCATAGCGATTTCCCATTCCATAACTACCTCCAGTACTTCCTCCACCATAGGGAGATGTATTAGACATATTAGATAAGTCAGTAGTCAATGAAGAGGGTCTTTCAGGAACTTCGTGACCAGTAGTATTGGTAGCAGAAGTGGCTCCAGAAACCGAATCGGGTACCGAATTTTGCGCCATAGTATCTTGAGTAGCACCAGAATCTGTTGCCGCCGACGTTCCCGACGAAACTTCCCAAGGTTTTCTTCTAGGAACAGACATAAATGATGTATTATTATAAAGATGGTGGAGAAATGATAAAGCCGAGGCGCGAAGCAGGTGAAAGTGCGGGATCCTTAGGGCTCGAGCCCTTGGGTGCAAAAAAGAATAGTCATAGACATAAACATTACATTATATATATATATATATACGGGATTTAAAGTCCTAAGGCAAAGGCTCAGACGAACTACTTAATCTGTTTAAGTGAATATAGACATCGGTTCCATAACCTTCCATGGATATTACCTTTAAGTCACCACCAAAGTATTGAGCATAAAGTCTGGAAATGGGTAATCCATAACCAAATCCAGCCATGGGAGCTTTGAACGAGGTTTGATTGTATTCGGAATCAAGCACTGGAGTTTCTAGAACTGTGGTATAAAGATAGGTCCAGATAAGGGGGATTTCACTCCGAGGAATCCCTCCACCTTCATCAGAAACTTTGACAGCAATATCTTCTGAACCTTCAGAGATAATGACTTTTATAGGGGGGAATTTTAAGTCATTTAAATCTATATCTTCAGGTTTAAGATTAGGATCTTTTTCCATAAGTTTCTGTTTCATAATTGGAGTATGGAATTCTATGGTTGCTCGTAAACTATTTTTCAAGGTTTCAAATAACATGTGAATAAGATGTCCAGGGACATACATGAATTCAATATCAGTTTTAGTTAAAATAAGTTGAATAGGAGGTGATTCAAATAATCCATAGTATTCTTCACAAATATATTTAGCTGTTTCTATAGCATCTTCAGCAATCTCTCCCACATTACAATCAGTACAAATAACTCCCACATAATTACTTTTACCAAGAGAACTACCATTACTTTTGTTACCATTGGAACCATTAATCAAGTTGGAAAGCTTAGCTCTTCTTGGTTTCTGTTGAGCAGAATTTAAAGCAATATGTTGACCAATTAACATTCTAATTCCAATTCTAGACATATAAAACCGATCCAAGAAATTCTGGATAGCCGAATTCACCATAATAGTCTTGTGTTCAGTTTTCCATTCTTGAACTCCTTGAGCCATAGTGGCTACAGTAGCATCATGACGTTTCTTAATCTTAGTAAGAGCATCATTCACAGTTTTATTATAATCATAAACCTCTTTTGGCCATACCACATTACTAGGAGTAGGTGTATAATAAGTCTTTCCAAATGTAGGTGATTCTGACATCAATTTACTGGAAGAAGTATAATTATGACCTCCACTAGTATGAGGTCTAACAATAATCCCATCATCACTAAAAGCATTATAAATAGCTGGATTACTAGCTTCATTTAACACTGGGTTTTCCCGTTCTTCTAAAACTGAATTATCTTCATGTAATATCTCTTTATCATTAACTTTTTTATTGAGTCCTCCATTAGAATTTAACAATTGTCTTAATTGATCAGAAACTTCTGGTTTAGGTAAATTAACCAATTCTTCAAATGATTGAGCGTACCAATTCTTGACTTTAATAGTGGAAGGAGCATTATTCAATCCTAAAGGAGCATTTTCTAAATCTTTCACCTTAAATGCGAGTCGTATAGGTAACTCTTCTACAATGAATTGGGACGCCAAAAACACCGATCCTGGACTGGGACTTGGCCCAAACTGTACCATTTGTCGTAACGAAATCGACGTCTGTTTATACGAAGCATACTTATATATTTGATCACGTAATCCTTTAGTTAATTCCCATCCTGTCCCCATAATGAAAACGTTTACAAATGGCAATTAACTGTTGAAGTTGAAGTTGTTTTCCCCGGACTAACGCACTATCTGGTGATGGTGGTGCGCGCACTACCCAATCTCTCTCTCTCTCTCATTCTCTGCCGTTTGTCCTTTGAGAAGTCGGGTTTCGGATAAAAGGATGCTGCTTCACATGAAGCAATATCGGAGCTAAGGATCAGGAACGGGGGAATAATGTTACGATAATAGAGGTATTTTGTTGAAGGTTGGTGGTATAGAGGTGATTTGTGATGTTATTAACACTAGATGTGACTCTGAAAGTAGTACTAAACGCTTTGGCAGTGTCCATTACCCAAAGGTCGCTACAGCCATTGTGGTCATGAGATTCGGCTGTTGTTCCTCGGTTTGACAATTGACTCACAAGTCACAATTTTCAAATGACTCACTCGGGCTTGCGGAATGATCTGGGGAAGTTTCAGGTTAGAAAAAAAAGTATAAATAATAGCTAAATTCCTTTTAAACATTATCATTCACACAATTATATTAATTAACAGTTATATTAATAATGGCTTCAAGACAAATATTAAACATTGCTAACTTTAAAACTGCTTCCAGATGTTGGATACCAATCCAACAACCAATGAATTCTAGATTCTTTTCTTCAAAACCAAGATATATCAATTTCAACTTACATAGTTTAAGTGATTCTAATTTAATATCAAATGATGATGTATTAAATACTGAAGGCTCAAGTATTGGTGCTACTACCACCACAAGAATTACTTCTGAAAGCCAAGAAGAAGCATTTGAACCAGTGGTTTATTCTGCTGACGAAATCCATACAGCTGGACCTGTAAATAAAGCCAATTAGAGTATATAATGAATAATGAATATCAAGACAATATTATGTGTTAATTACTAAACTAATTTACTATTAAATCTCTCTGTTAACTTTGTTTTATTAATTTGTATTATGAACTTGTATTATTAACTTGTATTATGAACTTGTATTATTAACTTGTATTATGAACTTGTATTATTAACTTGTATTATTAACTTGTATTATTAACTTGTATTATTACTTTATTAACTATTAAATTAATTTACTATTAAATCACTGTTTCGTTATTAACTTTTATTATTATCTTTATTAACTTGGTTTATTATCTTACCTCTATAATACAACAGCATATTTTGATTTTGCTCTTAATTTTTCACCATATTTGAAAAATAAAAATGGAACTGGAATTAAAACCACGGCTAAACATCCTAATAAAGTACCAGCCCATTCAATTTCCATATTTACAAACATTTGTCTTGCAAATAATGGGAAAGCAGCTCCAAATGCTGATCTTAAAAATGTATTACCAGCTAAAGCTGATGCAGCAAAAAATAAATAACAATCAATGATATAATTAATACATGGTAAAAAGATTGTAATTAAACCAATCCCAATTGATGCAGCACCAATGGTTGGAACTATCCAATGAACATTTTGTGCATAAGCTCCAGCCCAAGTTAACCAAAATAATCCTGCAGCATAGAAAAATGATCCTATCATCATTGATGGTAATCTCATTTCTGGACAAGGTTTACCACCATTTTTAGTCATATTATCATTGAATTTTCCTTCAAAATAAACCGTAATTAACCCACCAATGAGAATACCAATAAACATAGAAAGATAAGGTAATTCAGCAACTCCTGGTTCAAATTTGTATTTGGTTTGGAAAATTAATGGAACTGCTGTTAAAAATAAATATAATAATCCATAAATAAAAGCATTATAAATTGTCATCAAGAATAAAATTGGTTCACTAAATAACATAATAATAGGTCTAGTGATATTCTTTTGAACAATTTCTTGAAAATTTAAATTAACTTCTTCATGAGGAGCTTGAATCCCCCAATTACCGGTTCTTCTTCTTAAAATTTCAGCTTTTCTAACTAAAATTAATGGATGATGACTTTCTCTCAAGAAAAAAGTACTCAATACTAATGCTAATGCACCAATTATCCCGGTAATATATTGAGTCCATCTCCAACCCAAACTGGGATTTTTAACAATAAAAGCCCCAATAATTGGTGCCAACATTGGACCTCCAAATAATACCATGGCAAAGATAGCTGTGGCCATACCTCTAATTCTAACCCCAAATAAATCGGCCATAACTGCAGGAGCTACTACTAAAGGAGCTGCTCCTACAAACCCAGAGAAAAACCGACAAATCATAATGGCTTGAATATCTTTACTGGTAGCCACAGCAAAACAAAAACAAACATATCCGAATGAAGAACAAAGCATCACCATTCTACGACCAAATAATTCTGATAATGGACCCCAAACCACAGGTCCTGATGCAAATCCAAAAACGAATAATGATGTTCCTAATGTAGCCACTGTAGGTCCCACATGATATTGAGCTTCTATTTCCATACCTCCACTGGAAAACATGGCTGATCCCATAGAAATACTTAATGCTGATAATCCCACTGTAAAAGAGATTAAAATCTTTTGTCCTAAAGACCAATTCTGAGGATGATCAGGATCATCAGGTCCATCGTAGCTAACCATATACGATTCTCTATCGGGTAATGGAGCAGGATAAGGTCTATCACCACCCATTTTAGGCAATGGTGCATCGGTATTATTGGCTTTTTCATATAATTCATCAGCTCCAGTTAATTTTCTACTTAAAGTTCTAGATGCTGTAACGTTACTTTCATATCGACTTAACTCATCACCAGTATTACCTATTGGTTCTGGAGTATCTTGATTCTTTTCTAATACTCCATTATCAGCAATGGGTTGAGGATCAAACTGTTTGACGTCATTACCATTTCCTTGAGTATCTACTGATTTTGTACTTGAAGAATCAGAATGCATTATTATAATATTGAATATGGAAATTAAAGGATGAGATTAAAAGAAAAAGAAAAAGAAAAAAAAAAAAACTCTTGTCAATACAAAATTAATTATTCCTTATTAGTAATTCTCAATAATTTTCACAATTTTTCTAAGATATTTTTGGTTAAAACCCACAAACAATATATTAAATCAAAGTTTTTAATAATCAAACGAAAAAAATATTGATGAGATTATTCATCGGGTTTATGTCAAGTTTTTATAGCCATAAAAGAATTTTTTTCATGTTTCTATTGTTAGCTGACGGGTTATTACGGTACTTCCTTTTTGAGAAGTTCCGTGCCGATATCTGCGTGAGGGACGGCATATGGCATCGCAGGTTTTAGCGGTTATGGAAGGCTGAAGAGAAGGGAGAATAGAGAGTGATACAGAGAAAAAGTGAAGGAGAGAAAGGGTGAGATAGGAAAAAAAAAAAAAAAACATTTGAATGTATATGAATTAAAGTACTAGCAATTAATCTATGATAGTTTTTAGTACGGTTTTAGGTCTCCATCTTACCATAAGAGCTTAAGTTAGAAGACTATAGTAAAGACTTTGACGTGGGTGGGGCTCATAACCCCTCGGTTGCGACGGTTCTTATCGGCACCAAAAGCGGAACGGAAAAAAACACTTTCCCGATGGATGTCACGACCTTGAGGTCCTTGAGGTTGAGGTCCTTGAGGTTGAGGTCCTTGAGGTTGAGGTCCTTGAGGTCCTTTTGAGTCCCATTGACACCCATTGAAGTCCTTTTAAGATTTTCCTACAGTAACACTTCCTTACAATCCATATATTCTTTCTTTACTCTACATGATAAGCAAAACGAGACTTTTGTCTGATTTTCTTCCCCCAAATGTAAAACATAAACGGGACAGGAATTAACAAAACAGCTACACCTCCAAGTATAGTGGCACCCCATTTAATGTCAATATCAGTGAACAATTGTTCAGAAAACAATGGGAAAGCTCCACCAAATCCACACCTTAAGAAGGTATTCCCGGCTAACGCTGAGGCTGCAAAAAATAAGTAACAATCAACAATATAAGTAATACAGGGCAAAAAAACTGTGATTAATCCAAATCCTATAGGAATAGTTCCTAATGTAGGAACAATCCAATGAAGTCTATTGGGGAAATCACCGGCCCAGCCGATCCAAAATAATCCCCCAGCAAAGAAAAATGATCCAATCATCATTGGTAATAATCGTTCTTCTGGGATTGGTTTCATATTATTTTTAACCATAATGGTCAAGAACCGTTTTTCTAATACCATACATAATATTCCTCCTATTAAAATCCCTACAAGCATGCCGAGGTAAGGTAATTCGGCGATTCCAGGAGCAAAATCATAGTTTTCGGCAAAGATTAATGGAATTGCTGTAAGGAATAAGTACAATAATCCATAGATAAATGCATTATAGATGGTAATTAAAAGTAATATTGGTTCTGTAATTAACATGGTTAAAGGTCTGGTGAAGTTTTTCTCCACGATTTCTTTTACATTTAATTTAATTTCTTCATGAGGAGCTCTAACGGCCCAATTGTCAGTATGTCTTCTTAAATATTCTGCTTTATTAGTTAAAATAATTGGATGATGGGTTTCACTGTATCCAAAAACAATGGCAATACTACTAAGAGCTCCCACCATTCCTGTGATATATTGAGTCCATCTCCATCCCAAATCATCATTTTTAACTATAAAAGCTCCTGTAATTGGAGCTACCACCGGTCCAGCAAATAAAACTGTTGCAAATAATGTCATGGCTATTCCTCTAGTCTTGGAAGAAAATAAATCGGCCATAGTTGCAGGAGCTACCACTAAAGGAGCGGCTCCTACAAACCCTGTGAAGAATCGACAAATCATTATCGATTGAATATCTTTACTGGTAGCAGTAGCAAAACAAAAGATCAGAAATCCAATGGATGATGGCACTAACACTACCTTTCTTCCATATAATTCTGATAATGGTCCCCATACTATAGGACCTGAAGCAAACCCAAACACAAATAATGATGTTCCTAAAGCAGCTACTGTACTTCCTATATGATATTGTGCTTGGATGGATAAACTAGCAGTAGAAAAAATAGCTGATCCTAAAGAAGTAGCAAAAGTTATTAATCCAATAGCAGAACAACATACTATTTTTTTAATTGTACTCCAATTATGAGGATGAAGAGGATCTTCTTTAGTATTAAAACTGACCAAATAATCATTCTTATTAGGAATGAATGAAGGTACAGGTTTATCGGGACCCAATAAGGGCAAATTGTCTTTTATGTCTGTTGTAGAATGCATCAATTGTTCACCACCCATCATTCTTAAACTTAACCGTCTGGAAGCTCTAGCATCTTGTTCAAGACGATTAATTTGATCATCTGACATCAACTGTTTTTCAAGTCGATTTAAATCAGCAAATGGATCTATATGAGGAGGAATGAATTGAGATGGAGAATCTTCAAAGTGAAAAGTATTATCACTACTTCTATTAGAAGTAGATATCGAAGTTAATTCGAATTCTTTAGCACTAGATTTACTCATGTTTATAACAAAGTTAATTCCACCCTTGACTTTTTTCTTTTTTGTTTCCTACTTTTTTTTTTTTTTTTGAGTTTTTTTTTTGCCTTGAAAAAAATAATTAGAATTTTCCTTGGTTATATGTTTTTGACACCCAAGTGTCACCTTCGTGGTTGAAAACAGCAAATTAGACAAGAATTCACGAAGGAGATCCTAAGAAGGAGGTGCATTGAAAATGATATTATTTACGACAACTGTAACAGAAAAAGGAAAAACCCTCTAAAGCCTCTACCTTATTAGGAAATATCACTTCCATTACTTCTCCCAATCAAGTACTTTATAGGTAACATTGCGATATGAGCGAATAATTTAGTTAGGCCTGCATTGTTACGAGAATCATGGCTTCCTTGTTGGTGCAAATTCTTTTATAAAATATTATCGCGATTTAACCATTTTGGGAAATATTATTGCAACCATATGGGATGGTGAATTAGACGAAAAGTTGTGAGGCCATGTTTTAACAATTAATTAGTAAAAATTGTGTAATTATTTAGTAGTGAGTTTTGGCAGGTTTTACCACAAGGAGTATTGTTTAAATTTAAATTATTAATGAGAAGAAATAAAGTTTGATTGTTTATTATAATTGATAATAATGGTGAAATGGTTAATTGTGTAGATGTGGGTTGTGTAGATGTGGGTTGTGTAGATGTAGGTTGTGAAGTGACAACTTAAAAGGTAATATTATTGATTCAGTAATAATTGAATGATCTTTCACCATCGGATCATGTACTGTACTCTCTTGTACTGATCTTCATCTATTGATCTTCATCTACTGATCTTCCATGTTCATTACCAGGTTTAGTATTTTTAAGGTCGTGCGTGGCCGCATATATTCCTAATATTCTCATTTCTTCTCCTTATCTCTTCTTTAATGACACTTAAAGTTGGTTGTGGACAATTTTGTGCTTCGGCCAATGTATCAAAAAACTTTGGTATCATTAAAAAGTTAGTGTATAAATCATTAAATGCCAATATTAAAGTTCTTTTTTTACCTGAAGCTTCAGATTATCTTGCTAAGAATGCTCAACATAGTTTCCAATTGAGTATGACTAGTAAAGAGTTATTAATAACTCCTTTACAACAAGAAATTAAAAAGATCTATGACTCAATTGAATCACTGGATAATGATAAAGGGATATTTATTTCTTTAGGAGTTCATGAACCTGATACTAGCTCGGGGAAAACTAAAAATAAGTTATTATGGATAGATAATAAAGGAGATATTGTTCATGAATATCAAAAAATCCATTTATTTGATGTCAATATTAAAAATGGACCTATACTTAAGGAATCCAATTCTGTTCTTCCAGGAAAATCTATTTTGTCACCATTTTCTATAAGTGAAAATCTTAAGGATTATAAGGTTGGACTTCAAATCTGTTATGATATTAGATTCCCTGAATTAAGTCTAAAATTATTTAAAATGGGAGCCAATATTTTAACTTTTCCTAGTGCTTTCACGGTGAAAACTGGGGAAAGTCATTGGCAAAATCTAGGTCGTACAAGAGCCATTGATAATCAGAGTTATGTGATTATGGCTGCTCAATGTGGAGAGCATCAATTAATAGATGATAATGATGATAGTGGTGATGTAACTAAACGAGTCAGTTATGGAAATTCCATTATAATTGATCCTTGGGGGGATATTATAGCTCAAGGTTCAAAATACAATGATTCCCATAATCATGATGAGGATGGTGATTATTATGAGATGATTGAATCTGAGCTTGATTTGGAGTTTATAAATAAAATTAGAACCAATATGCCATTGTTGAGCCATAGAAGTGAGTTGGACAACTAGATCTTTTCTTTATATGGTTATATTTAATAATACTTTATAGATAATATTATGTGATTTTTATGTATCATTTATACATTAATTTAGATAAAGAGAAGACGCACTTCGTAAATTTTGCAACATTTATTTATGGAAGATCAAAAAAGATTTGAAAAAAAAAAAAATAAAAATAAAAAATCAAAAAAAAAGATCAAAAAAAGATCAAAAAAATTAATAAAAAAATAATACAATGAAACCCAAAAACCTTCAATCCTCTCCTTCCTTATCTATACTCTTTACCTCCTTCCTAATAGCAAACATCATCAAATCACTGCCATAAGCATCGCCTAAATTATAGCCATTTATTAAATTACCACCTGGTCCTGCCACAGCCACGACCAAATTCCCCTCCCCTGTTCGCAATTCTCTCGCTGGCATATCGTACCAGTAAACCCAACACCACACCTAGACACCCATACATAACACTTCCCCTCAGGCGGGGAAGATAAAATTCAAGGCGGTTGGCGTGGCAGACCCAGATTTCGGAGTACAACAATTTTTAATGCGCAGCCAATTAATCCGATAACGATAAGGTTTAAATTGCAACGATAAGAGCAAACAAGATGAAAACCACAAGAAAAACCCTATATAAACGTGTTTGTAGACTCCAACATAATCAAGTATTTAACCATTAAACTTTGCCTCTTTTTTTCCCCTAAAAAAGTACTCCAATTGTATCCCTTTCAATATCTGTTCTCCTCTTTCCCGGATTAATTATTTTTGTTGCGAAAGTTTACAGAATTACAGATTCCCCTCCTCCCCTCCTTTTGGAAAATTTAACTATTTAAACAGTAAAAGTCCAAACCAATATTTTTTTTTGTTCTTTTCTGATAGCTATAAAGATGTTTGCAAGAATTGGACTCAACACAAAAGTAGGCTTAAATATCAAAGCCCCATCACAAAGTTTAAGAAACTTAAGTTCCATTACATATTTCAAAAATGGACAAAAATTGAATTCAGAATTGGAAGATAAATTATATTATTACAATAATAAAAAGTACAATTTAATAATCAAAGATAAACCTGATTTTAAAGATTATGAATTTATTCATGATAATTGTCTTAACATGCATCCAGGTAATTTAACTAATATGGTTAAATCATTCCCAGAATTACGTCAAAGTAAAAGAATATTTATCAATGATTTAAATATGGTATCAGAACCAGAATTTAAGAAATTGAAATTCGATCATTCTTTAATTATTGATTACGATAACTGTGTCTTGGCTAATTGTGATAATTCTTTAAATAGATTATTCAACAATTATGCTATCAATGACAATAACCATCAATATGGAGGTAATGGATTTTATTATCCTATTGCCCATCCTCATGTGGCTGAATTTGCTGATTTATTTTAAGACTTTTAAGTCTACACAACAACACATACTTAATACTTAATAATTTTTTTATAGATTATATAATTTTTGACTGGTTCAATATAATGATTAATGCGGTAAAGTTCAAAACACGTTATTTTAAATTTTAAAACCCCATTCTCTTTATTACATACTGTTGAGCTAATATTCCAATGGATAAGTTTAATCCATTTTTGATCCAATCTTTAACCCATTCTTTAGGATCAATATCAGGATAGTCATTGAACTTTTCTGTTTTCTTGCCTATAAGCCAATAAGACCAAATTAATGGGAAAGGTTGACTTTTTATCGTCATGGTGATATTATTAGTTATATCTTTAAGAATCATGATAAAGGTAAAACTTTGATTATTTACTTGATCAATCGATTGATCTTGTTCATTCAGTTCTTTTTCATTCAGTTCTTGTTCATCACCAGTATTGGTTGTAACCGATTGAATGGCTATGAAAACATTAGATTTATTAATTTTTTCCAATTTTTCATTAATTTCAGTATTTTCTTGTTGTTCAAATTCAATGACTTTATTAAAGTTTTTTATAGAACTTTCCAAATTGGCTTGACATAATTTTTCTCCATCGATTAATTTCCCATAAAACATATTCAAATTAGTGTTGAGATCTTTGGAATTATTAAAGTTATTGATATTTAATTTAATTCCTCCTTCAACTTGATTCATAACTTGGTTGAAGTTTTTATAAACCAAATCATTTAAATACGTAAAGTGATCATCATTAATGATAATTAAATTGATTAATTCATCTTCATTACTAACAATTTGTTCTGTGATGTTGGTTAAGATAGAATTTAATCCGTTGGTTAAATTATTAATTTGTTCAAAACTCTTTTCTCCATTTTGTTCTTGATCTTTGATGAATTGTTGTCTTTTGATATTAATTTGATTAGTAGTATCACTAGCTAGCTTGTAAGTAGTTTCGGAAATATTTTGTGCATTAGAAGTTATGGAACCCCATAAATTCGACACTTTATGAGTTCCTTCTTTAGACCACCAAGAAGCAATAGAAGATTCAAAATCACCAGAATCAGGTTTAGACTGTGAAGGAGTTTGTGAAGGAGTTTCTTCAGGTTTCTTTTCAGAAGGGGTTTCTGGTTTCTTTTCAGAAGATTTTTCTGGTTTCTTTTCTGAAGACTTTTCAGACTTTTCAGACTCTTTTTTATCTTCTTTTGTTACTTCACCTTTACCTTTGTCGTCTCCACTTTCCTTTTCCTTTCCCTTTCCCCCTTTCTCATGAGCAGCCAATTCATCCAAAAATTCCAAAAAATCCTCTTTCCCCTCCGGCTTTGGGGTCCCCGATTTTGATTCAGGTAATGAATTTATAAAATCAAGTACGTCTTCGTTGTCGTTACTCATAATAAAAGTTAAACAGAATCACAAATTATCAACGGATTCACCGCGAATAAAGTCATCCTCATTAATATATCATAAAATGCATCCACAATTAGACAAAAACCGGTTTGATCCATGTGCTTCGTTAATGGATGCTTTAGAAGAATGTCATAATCAAGAATTTTTAAAGAAAGCTATGGGATTATGTAATTTTGAGAAGGATGAGTTGAATAAGTGTTTACATTATACCAGGGTAAATGATGCTAATGAGAGAATAAGACAGAGTAGAATAAAGCAGAAGCAAATGGATGAGAGAAGAAAAAAAGCGGAAGAAGAAACATATGGGAAAAATGGATATTTGAGGAAGGTGGTGAGTGAAGGAGGGAAGTGAAGGAGGGAAGTGAAGGAGTTTCTCGAACGAAGTGAAAGAGTTTCACTAGACGAAGAGAGTTTCACCAGAGATGAAGAGGAGAGTTTGACCAAGTTAGACGAAGAGAGTTTCACCAGAGACGAAGAGAGTTTAGAGGAGAGAGTTCTACCAATAAAGTTTCACAAACAAAGTTCCTCTCACTTTGTTCCAGAAACTCTTCAATACTGTAAATATCGTATACTAATTCTATATTCTAGAACCTACCATCAATCTTGTCTGGTCCTCAAAAACCTCTTGACTACTTTCTCTTTTGTTATCACATACACAACAGCACCCCACCCTGATAATGTATCTCTATCAACAGCATTCAATAATGCTTGACTGATAGTCTCAAATAAATCTTCTGGTGGTAAATTAGGTTCATATAATGATTCACACATACCATACAATTGATCAGTTGCAGTTCCACTAACTATAAAATCTTTAGCAAGATCAATACATCCTATTAAATCAAATCCACAAATAAATGGTTCATTAGTTTTGGATTCTAATCCTGCCACAATTGGGCCCACAAAGTATGGTCCAAATCTTCTTTCATATAATGAAGTACTAACCAAATTAGCAAATGTTTTGGGTTCAATATTTCTTTCTTCTCTTAATTCATACATATTGTTTTTAAATCTAAAACTTTCACTTAATGTAGTAACATCTGTAGCTAATCCCGTCAATCCCAACATCACTTTATCATTAACAGGAAAGATCTTTTCGAAATCATTGGCCAATCCTAATGATTGACTTCCCAATCTTAAGTCACATGCTATAGCTACACAATCTTTACCAACCATGGCAACGGCTGATCCACCGTTGATAGAACTTGGATCTGACATGTTGGTGGCGTGAATTGGTGACAATGAAATGGAGTTGAAAGTGCGGAAGTGCTTTGGTGATGTCGTGTACGAGGACAAGTTTTCATGATTTCTTACAAAGGCCTTTATACTACATATTAATAATTACTATAAAAACATACACTTTTTGTCACTGTTGTCACTGTTACTGTTATTTCCCATCGTTTTACTCTTTTGTGGTTTTGTCATCAAGTTTCTCTTCAGGTTCATCTTCTTCTTTAATAGTATTGGTTGAGAAGCTAGGAACCATATCACCATTATTCTTTTGACCACTTGATTGTAATAATTGAGTTATGGGAGATTCATTATCATTATAATTAGATAATGTATAAGTTTTTGGAGATTTGACTAAAGAAAATGAATTGTTAAAATCATTTACGGTTAAGTTAGGAATTTGATTTTGTAAATCATTTAAATTAGATATGGATTTACTGGTTTGAAATGTAGGAATGATTCTTCCAACATCTTTTAAACCAACGAAAAGTTTTCTAATTTCATACTTTACAATTTTAGTTAATTCTGAATCTTCATTTTCCATTAGTTCCTTCTTTGGTGATTGAGGAGCTGAATTGGCTGTAACAGTATCAGTGATAGATCCTGAGGTTTGACTTGATTCGTCTTTAGAATCTTTATCTTTAGAATCTTCTTCAGCCAATTTTTCATCCTCTTCTTTCATTAATTTTTCTTCTTCTTCTAAATCAAATCTTAATTGTAATCCAAATCCCAACATAATTAAATAATTCTTATATTGTTTCAATTCGAATTTATATTCATTCAATTTAGCATCATAATTGGATATAAGTTTAGCATAATTAGAAGTATTAGAATAAGGAGAAAAATGTTTAACAAATTTCACTTTTGTATCAGAAAATTCTTTAAAATGTCTCTTTAAATTATTATAATAATTAAGAGTTTTAATAAATTGTTTCATCATTTGATAATGATCTTCTTGATAATTATCATTATAATAACTTAAATAAGTTCCTCTGGGTAAAACTTCCCATTTTTGAATATTTTTTAATTTTTTAAAATTGGCCTTATTATCAATTAATCCTTGTAAATTAGTCCATCCATATTCTATTGATGATACACTTTCTTCAAATGTAGGAATGGCAGTAATTTTAGATGCCCAATAATTACAAGTATTAATAAATTCCAAAGCAATTTCTTTAGTTCCTGCTTCAAATACAAATTTTTTATTAGCCAGTTTCAGAATCTTTGGAAATGTTAAAGTGAAAACTGATCCAAAAGGTTTTTTACTTCCATGAATACTTGGTTTTTCTAATTGAGCAAATGTAGAACAAAGATTATAATTACCAACATTGGCAGCATTTTTTAACCAATTACCATCACCAACATCAGCATCACCTTTAGAATCACGAACAGAAGATAAATCATCACCATCATCACCATCATCTAAACCATCAAAACTAATTAATTGTTTTTGTTGTTTTTGTTTAATTTTCCTTAATCGTTGTTCATGTTTCTTAATGACTTTAGGATCAAAAGAATACAAGTTCAATTCTCCTTTAGAAACAACAACAAAATAATCGGCATATTTATTGGATAAGATTGAAGCCGTGGGATTTGATGATGTATTAGTACTAGTAGATTCGGTATTAGATCTTCCTCTAAAGAATGAAAAGAATCTAGAACTAGTAGATTGAGAAGAAGTGGTTGTAGTAGAAGCATTTGAAGCCACTGGAGTTTCAGGAATGTTATTATCTTGTTGATCATTATTAAGAATCTTAAGTTTTAACAAACCTTCTTTTAAATAAGGAGAACCTTGTAATTCTAATGTCAAGTCATATTTATCCTGGTATTCATTAACATTAAATTGATCAAGATTTTGATGCTGATGATGACTATCATCAACATTGATATCGGGGATTTCAGAAGCATCTTCATAAGACACTACTGACATAGAATCATCTTGAGTAGTGGAAGCCGTTGAAATAATAGAATTTCTTGAAGATCTTCTATTAATGGTAGCAGAAGCACCAGCAGAACTAGATCCCGAAACTGATCTTAACTTATCAAGAGATTGACGATTTCTAACCACAAAAGTATTATTAGAAACCATTGAACCATTGGATTGTTGATAAAACCGATGATTATTTTGATCAGACATTAAAGCTCTAGTGAAACCAACTCTATTATTGGAAGGACGATTGGATTGATTACTAACGGTGAAATGAGATACCGAGGAAGTAGCAGAAGACATTCTTTTCATATTAAGAGAGTTTCTGTTTGTATCAGAAGACCACACTGAGGAATTGGAAATTTGACGAGAAAGAGAAGGAGATTTGGGAGAAGCAGCCGGACCAGGAGAAGAAGGAGTAGCAGCAGCATTAGTAGTAGTGATAGTAGAATCCATTGGTTTTGCATTGGAAGTAGAAGTATCACCTTCATCTTGTTTCAAATGGAGTTCATGACGAGCCAAATCATCATAATAATTAGCCAATTCTCGTTCAATAGTAATACGTTGTTTAATTGAAAGTTTCTTCAGGATTTTAGGATCTTGTTGAATGAAAGTAGTAAAAGTATTCCTTATATAATCCGATTGATTAATTTTAGATTTCTTATTAACTTCAGAATTATGTAAAGAAGTATTTAATAAAATCAAACTGTATAATACAATATAGATTTTTTCAAAATTCTTTGTACAAAATACATTAACAGGATTTTGTTTAATATAAGATTTAGTAAAAGAAGTTAAAATCCGATCAAGTTCTTGGGATTCACCTTTCAAGTAAAGTTTAGAACAAAGAAGACGAGTGGATTTTAATAAATTAGGATTCCAATTGAATAAATCCATATAGTATTGACGAATGATTTCAGAATCATCATCATTAGCAGCAAGAAATTGGATATACTCTTCTGGTTGAATTGATACAAATTGCTCATTATAGAGCTTTTGAGCAATGTCTTTTAAATCTTCTGAAGACATGAAGTTTAAAGAAGAGAGAATTGACGATGAAAATTAGTTGATGAAGAACAATGGAATCGTCTAATTTTTACTATTTTAGGAAGAGTGAGAGTCTTTGAGAGTCCTTGAGCGAAGCGAAAGGACTGAAAAGAAGGTTAAAAAAGGGTGAAAAGATGGTGAAAAGATGGTGAAAAAAGAAAGAAAAGAACATGAAAACAGTCATAACCATAAACCATTCCACTCACTTCATCATTTGATGTAATTGACATCATTCATCATATGTTCTCTTAACAATCTTTATCATGTCTAGGACTGTCGTCCACAAACCATTAAGCAAGGCGATAAAATGAGGTGAGTGTGTGCATAGACGGCTGAAGTCCAAGGATTAGCAACATGAGTTTTTGGGCTCATGAGTACATGAGCTTATATAATCTAAGGAAGTCAATGGAATTGTAATTGTAATTGTCATGGAAATCTGTTGTTACTATTGGTTTGAGAGTTGAGCGTTGTTAATGTTTTTCTCACTGAAGTTCTCTCACTCTTGTCACTTTTAACTTAACGTTGTCACCTTCTCACTCTTCTCTCTTCTCACTCTTCTCTCTTCTCACTCTTCTCACTCTTCTCACTCTCTCACTATGTATATAGTTCTCACTTCTCACTTCTCACTCATCTTCCCTCTTCTCTTCTCTTCTCTTCTCTTCTCTTCTCTTCTCACTATGTCTTATGACCATATCAACACAGCAATTGAATCCCTCTATGAAAATCCTGACCCCCAAACCCTTCACAATATTCTGAAAGCAGTGACAGAGGCTAAACGGCAAAATATCCCTATTAATATCCCATTATCGGCACTTAATGATGGAATTTCTGGGGAAAATGATCCCATTACTGTGGGTGTAATTGGTATTATTGAAAGTATTGGTGTATCACAAGAACTTATAAGACCTTTATTAGATCGTTACTTTAATGAAACCTCGGGTGTTACTGTCATTAGTGAATTGGAACGTTTATTTACTGGAATCATCTCCCAATTGTCTCAATTTTTTAATGATGATCCTGATTATATCATTAAACAAATGCTGTCTTCATCATCAACTTCTCCTACAATATGGGCTCGAGCTCTTGATTTTGTTGTTATAGTAAGTCCTGAAATCAAGTTTAATCTGGAAGTGTATCAATTTAAACCTCAAACTGATGCTATATCTATGATCTTAGCCATAAATTTCTATGAAAAACTTGTTAATCTTGGTGATTTACTGATGTGGCCATTGATTCAACCCCCAATTTGTGATGTCATTCAACAAATGTTTGTTCCTCGACATAAAATTGATATTCCCTTTGTTATAAATGATATCATCAATTTATTATCGGCATTATCGTATAGATTTCTTCATCAATGGAAAGAATTGGTTCATCATTATCAAATCCTTCATCCAGCATCTATAAATTTGGATTTTGATTATGATGTTCGGTATTTATCCAACATTAATCCCGATACTTTTGATTGGCAATTGATTGATTATTTAATTGATTATCCATTATCATCAGCCAAGTATTTTACCATTGCTGAGAATATGTTAATGAGTAAAGGAGGAGTTCAAGGGTTAAGTAGAGGGGATTTTTTCAGTATGCGTAAAGTTCCTGGTGAACGTGTATATAGAGTGTTGTTAAGATTATCATCGACTTATTTTGGTGTGGATTATATGATACATAATATGGGGATGGTGATAAATGAGTATTTAATAGGGGGAGAGCTGGAGATGAAGTATGAGGTGATGATGCGGTTATTGAATGGAGGGTATGAACTTGGAGTGTTTGAGGAAGGGCTTCGAAAGTCGATGAATGAGAGGGAAGGTCCGAGGGTGGGGATAGGAATTTAGCGGAGGGGACGGGATACTTGACAGGATCTGGATTGGACCTGGATAGGACTTGGATAGGATCTGGATAGGATCTGGATAGGACCTGGATAGGATCTGGATTGGACCTGGATTGGACCTGGATTGGACCCCGACAGGACCCCGACAGGACCCCGACAGGACCCCGACAGGACCCCGACCCAAACCCCACACCACTTAATAGTTCTTTATTAAATATATACAGAGTAGTTACATTCACTCTAAATACTCACCCAGGCATTCCCACAAACACACGTTCTCTGAAACACCATACTCCACAACCCCACAGCTCCACCACCATACACCAAAGGATCATTCTCCAATGATACCGTCCGACATCGCGTACACCGCCGAAGCCCCGTAGGATCTCCTATAAGATTCTTTCGAAGTCCATCGACCAATCCCGAAGGAAATGCTAGCCGAGGCACAAACTTCTTAGGTCCTGGGGCGACATCGCCACCGCCAGTGCCAGTGCCACCGCCATCGACCCGAGCGCGGGTCGACGCCCGCCCCACATCTAACCACGACACGTCATAATAATAAATCTCTGCCACTTTTAAATCGCGCGTAGCATAAGCTCCGTGTTTCGTCACCACCCACCGCGAAAGCTCTTCCATATCGACCGGGACCTCGCCCCGACACACCAACGACTGCTCGGCCGCGAGCCCGCCCTTGGTCCCTTGTCCCGCCATATGAGCATCACACTCCCTAAGGAACGTCTCAAATACAGCTACATTAACGGGAGATTGACTGCTGGCGGTGAAAAACCGATTAAGTGATTCCTTCATAGGAGTAAATAATTTATTGGCTTCGTTTAAATCGTGGTGAAGTTTCTTTAATACTTCCACCGTCTTGGCTATTGATGACAACGCATACATAAGAAATAGCCGCGGAACCTTACTGAGAATAAGCGGTACCGCGAGGCCTGGACCCAGGGCGCGGCCGAGCGCGGCCCCAGGTGCACCGGCATGAATTAATTCCTGGTTCAAGTACACCACCAAGTCGACCAACCACCGCACGGGCCCCGTCAACAGAAGGATTTTTTCTCCTCGCACCACCGAATCTTGTAATGAGTCCTCAGACGGTTTTTTCTTCAGAATTTGGCGGTAAATACTACTAAGCAGAAACATAATTGAGAAACATGTGGTACGAAGATTTAGTACCACCCAAGCAATATCACTCATATTTGTACCCCGACACAAAGGAAGTTCTCCAAGTACAAGTTGAAGGGAAAGAAGTTTTTGAAGGGGAGGATTAGAAAGGAGTTTATCGACGGAATCTTTAGAAAATGAGTCGAGATGGAAGTGGATGGCGTGGTGGCATTGGGCGAGGAGTGATGCCACTGCCGCGGGGACGTCGTTATTAGGCGCGGCCGATTCCACGGCGCGTCCCATTAGTACGGCTAAATCATCGGAGCAAGTGTTGGAGTAGCACGCGTATGCGTGGTGGAGGGCCAAGGCGGCGGCGGTAGCCGGCCATGACTCGGGGCTGGGGTTCTCTGGTGGCTGGAGGTATTCTAGCGTTGATGTGCCGTTGGAGATGTCGATATAGGCTACTGATGCCATGGTTGGCGACACTGCCACGAGGATCAGGTCGGTGTCGGACGGAGCTGGTGCGGGTACGCGGTATCCCACGTCGAAGAGGGAGGTGATTTCGGTGGACGAGGTCGTGGATGAGGCGGTGGATGAGGATACGGGACCTAGGTTTGGACCCAGGTTCAGGTCCAGGTCCAGCCCTAACATCTGCCGGTCCACAACCCACACCCTACCGCCAGCCGTCACCACGAGCAGATTGAGCCACGGCGTAATACTGGTGATACTACTGGCGGTAAGACGACCAACAATAGTGAGAGTGGTGTCAGGATTAGCCGCCGCCGCGGCACGCTCCCACGCGTGGCCCGCCGATTCTGCGTCCACGCGGTACCGGAACACAGTGGTATACTTAGACGCTTCGGCGTAAGTATCGTAGGAAAGTAACACGTCGGTGTTACGGCAATTGGCATCAGGACTAATAATATCAATAGATGCCGGTACGGGGTCGCACACGGCTTCGGGAGCCGGTACCGCCGCCAATGGGCCCCGGGGGTCCATTTCGTGGACGAGCTCGGCGGCTAATGTGGGCGGGTGCTGGTGATCCTTAGGCGTGTTGTAGTGGGGGTCGACTTTTTGTTTCTGGGACGAATCGGCGAGAAATCCCCAGCCCACGCGCACGGAATACGTCCGCACGGTACCAGAAATGGCATCGTAAGCACAAACAATCACCGCCCCATCGGCGGTAAACCCTACGTCCGCCCGTGTAAATCGTACCGGAGACGCCCGATGGCTATCTAATTGTACAGCCAGTTTGTGGTATTCGACTTTGTGTTCTCCCTGGTAGTACAAAGTGAATTGACCATTGGCCCGAACACAAACAGCCGCTTGTTTGGTGGGGATGGGATGGGCGAGTCCCGTAGGATGGTGTTGGAATACGTCGTAGGAGTAGGAGGGGGTGGCGGCACCATTGGCACCGGCACTACCACCATTCGCGGCACCATTAGCACCATTGGCGGTAGCACCACTGGCGGCAGCACCACCACCACCGCTGGCCCTCGCCGGCTTACTCACAAGTTGCGGTTTATCCACGTACAACCAATCAAAAGCTACAATTTGCGCCGACGGATTTGGCGCCAGCGCCGGCGTATGATTAAGAATATCGCGGTGGATCATCTCTAAATGGTTGTAGGACGTAAGCTCGTACCCCGGCGCGGCCCCACCACTGTCGCCCGGCGCCACACCAACTCCCGTTAACATCACATACAAATTCCCATACACATCACCTACAGCCAAATCACTACTTAAACTGCTCCATGATACTAAAGTTAATTCAGGAACGGCAATAGAATCGGCCGTAGGCTTAATGGTTAACTGCTGCCACGGAGCCAATTGCCACGAGGCTCCGTCGACGTTCTCGAGGTAAGTTACCGAGAGATTGCTCGACCCTCCTGGAGTGCTAAATGCAATGAATCCATTTTTGGACCAAGAAATGGTGTTAGGAAGGGGAGAGGAGATGGAATTGGAGGTAATGGACATAAGGAATGAATGGGAAAGAGAGAGAGATGAAGGTGAGGTGGTGGGCACATGATAAGCACGTGACGGTCACATGATAAGGCACATGTCACATGTCCATCAGAGTCACTTTCCAGAGTCACCAGAGTCACTTTCCAGAGTCAAATACGAGTCACCAGAGTCACCAGAGTCACCAGAGTCACCAGAGTCACCAGAGTCACCAGAGTCACCAGAGTCACCAGAGTCACCAGAGTCACCAGAGTCACCAGAATCACCATCACAATCACCTTCACTATTTACCTACATATCTCCAGGTACAGGATATTCACCAACCCATTCAGCTACTTCCTTAGCAAGAGCTTTAACATCTTCACTTTCATCAGCAATTTGTTTAAACGAAGCCAACAAAAGTTTTGGTGAATCACCTTGTTCTTTAGCTTTTAATTGTAAAGCTATTTCTACCGCTTTTTGGAAATAATCACTAACTCTTTCAAATTCAGCAATAGAAAACCCTCTTGTAGTCATAGCAGGAGTTCCAACTCTTAAACCAGAAGGAAATAATGCTGATTTATCACCAGGAACCGTGTTTTTATTAGCAGCAATATTAATTCTTTCTAATACAGCTTCAACTCTTGCTCCATCAATAGATTTAGATCTTAAATCAATAAGAACTAAATGAGTATCAGTACCATCACTAACTAAATCAAAACCTCTGGTTTTCAATTGATCAGCAAAAGCTTTAGCATTATCAACTACTTGTTGTTGATATTGTTTATAAGCTGGATCTAAAGTTTGTTTTAAAGCCACAGCTAAAGCACTAATAGTATGATTATGAGGACCACCTTGATGAGCAGGGAATACAGAAAAATCAATTTTTTTATCTAAATCATAAACAATTTGTTTACCCTTTTTAGTAACTTTTCTAATTCCTTTCCTATAAAAAATCATAGCTCCTCTTGGTCCTCGTAAAGATTTATGAGTAGTAGTAGTAACAATATCAGAATGATCAAAAGGAGAAGTAGTAACTTGAGCACTAACTAAACCAGAAATATGAGCCATATCACTTAATAAATAAGCACCAACTTTATCAGCAATAGATTTCATTCTTTCATAATCAATGATTCTAGAATAAGCCGAAGCTCCAGCAATAATTAATTTAGGTCTAAATAATTCAGCTGATGATTGTAAAGCATCATAATCAATTAATCCAGTAGATTCATTTAATCTATAAGGCATAGTTTGGAAATATTTAGAAATATAAGAGATTTTCGTGGAAGGAGTTTGATAACCATGAGATAAATGACCTCCATGAGGTAAATCTAATCCCATAATTCTATCACCAACATTTAAAACAGCAGAATAAGCATATAAATTAGCTGGAGCTCCTGATAATGGTTGAACATTAACTCCCCAAAGTTCAGGATCTAAATTGAATGCCAGTAAAGCTCTTTTTTGACATAAAGCTTCAGCTTTATCAATAACTTGATTACCTCCATAATATCTTTCACCAGGATAACCTTCAGAATATTTATTTTGCATTTCAGAACCTAAAAGGTCCATGACAGCTTTAGAAGTAAAGTTTTCTGAAGGAATTAAAGTAATACTAGTTTTTTGTCTAAGTTTTTCTTGACGTAAAATATCTGCCATTTCAGGATCAACATTGTTAACTGATTGGGAGATGAGATTTTGGGCATTTGTGGATAAAGCGTAGGTTCTTGTAGCAAAGCGGGTAGTCAAGCAGTTGGCCAAGCGGGTGGTTGATCTTGGGCAGAGCATTTTGAAGTCGTAGCGGAAGACTTTGAAGAATAGTGAGAGAAAAGTATTGAGAAGTCTGGAGAAGAAAAAGTAATGAGAAGAAAAAGTAATGAGAAGAAAAAGTAATGAGAAAAAAAGAAGAGAAGAGAGAAGTGAAGTGAAGCGAAGAGAAGAGAGAAGAGAAAATATCTGTAGAAACACAAAGAGAAAGTATCTGTAACACAAAGAGAAAGTACCTACAAAAACAACTTCTGTGACAATCAGTAATATTGTATAGTACTATGAGTAATGGTACTAAGTAATACTACTGAGTCATATAGTACTGAGTCATATAGTACTGAGTCATATAGTATGAGCACTATAGTATGAGCACTATAGTACAATTACTATTGAGCACTACTATAGCACTGAGCACTACCGCGGTACTATTACTACATTTACAGTTGATAGTAGTATTGTTTAGTCAATACTAGTACTAGTATTGGTAGTATTATACTAGTATGGTACTATACTATACTAGTATAATTAGTATTAGCACCTTGTAGCATTACTATTGATATAGTACTATTGATATAGTACTATTACTGTAGGATTACAATACTACTATAACTACTTATAACTGTTACTAACCTATTACTGAGCGTCTAAGTAATTGTTGCAGTAGTATTATTACTATAACATTACTATAGTACGAACTAATACTATAGTACGAACTAATACTATAGTACGAACTAATACTATATAATTATTCAATGCCTGAGCAATTACTATTACTGTAGTACTTCTATTACTGTAGTATTATTACTGTAGTAGTACTATTACTAACAATGACTATAGTATTAACAATTGCAATAGTAATATTCCCATTAACAGTCTAATAGTTACTATACTGTTACTGTAGTATTACTGTAGTATTACTAACTGTTGTTACTATTACCATACTACTACTGCTACTATAGTATGACAATACTAATACTGTAATATAACTAACTTTACTCTATTATAGTGTTATAGTGTTATAGTGTTATAGTGTTATAGTGTTATAGTGTTATAGTGTTATAGTATTACAGTGTTATCCTACTATACTACTATACTATTACTCTGTTATACTATTACTCTATTATACTATTACTCTATTATACTATTATACTATTATACTATTATTAATGTCATATTATCACTATTATTATACTATTGTTAATGTCATATTATCACTATTATTATACTATTATTAATGCCATATTATCACTATTATTATTACTCTATCACTATTACTTCCAACATCACTCGCTTTGCTCCAGACATTATCAGAGTAATGGCTGAAACTTTGGTACACTCTCTTCATCATTAGATAAAAATTTAAAACTTGGTGGCATTCCTGATCCTTGTCCCATTACTGGTGGTGGTAATATTATCTTATCACTATTCAGTCTTACCATAGATGTAATTTCATTTATTGGTATTGGATGGGAATTTTGATTAAATACTTCCAATGATATTTCTCCTTCTTGTCGAAATACTTTTTCTAAATCTCCATCACTACTTATAACTTTGGCTTGTTTTCTATTAACAAGGGTTAAAACTTGTGAATCATTATACATTTGAAATGCTGTTCGAATATTTTCAAGTAATTCATGTAATTTAGGTGTAGCCGAATTAGTTGTGGGGAATGTAAAGTTTAATACTGATGAAAGATACTTTATAGAAACTGATTTTTTGCTTTGTTCTGGCAGTTGAGCTCTTGATATTGGAGTTGGTATTGGAGATGGTCTCAGTGTTGATACCAGAGCCGGTACCAGAGCCGGTACCAGAGTTGGTCCCAGAGTTGGTCCCAGACCCGGTTTCTCTTTATTTCCATATTCAGCTGCTACTTGGGCCAATGAATGTAATTCCAGAAACTTATCATTATTTGCTCCAACATTTTCTTCTCGAAACAGATGTGAATTCATTCTCATTAATGGATACTCTTTAATAATCCTATGATACAACAACTCTCCCACATTATTCAGAATGATTTCAAAGCCAAAATCTTTAACACATCCTCCAAGAATGGTATATAATGATATAGTAGCTACTTCATCAGTCAATGGTAATGCTGTGATCAGATTAGGATCTAATTGTCTATATAATTGAGCTAAATAAAGCTCATGAGTAAGTTTAGATCTTAAATAATCACGAGATTCTTCCTTAGTACTGG
>JAJMEC010000009.1:0-23697 GCA_030573955.1 Yamadazyma triangularis
TTTTTTTTTTTTTTTTTTTTTTTTTTTTTTTTTTTTTTTTTTTTTTTTTTTTTTTTTTTTTTTTTTTTTTTTTTTTTTTTTTTTTTTTTTTTTTTTTTTTTTTTTTTTTTTTTTTTTTTTTTTTTATTTTATTTTATTTTTCATATTTTTTTTTTGTTTTATTTTTCCATTCAACGGAAGTCCTTAATTCTTTTCAACAAAAGAATACTCCATAGTCAATTTATTGAATATGGCTGAACCTATTAAAAGTAAAGGATCTATTGTGGAGATGCCCACAAATGATAGAAATGATGTTGATTTAGAAAAAAATATTTCTATTGAAGATCAACAAAATGCTAAAGAAATCTCATCATCAGAATCAACTAAAGGAGGATATTGGTCATTATTTAAAGAAAAAGTTCCTTATTATAAAGTCATCATTCATGTTATTATTGGATGTTTTTTCACTGGTTGGTGGTTAGCCATTATTATTCAAGACAAAAAGAGAGATGAATGGTTAATTCCAACTATTTTATGGGGATGTATTATGGTTAGATTAATAACTTTTTATTGGAAATTTTTGCATTTATTATTAAGATTAGCTGGTAAAGTATGGGGATACTTTGTTAATATCATCTATACCAAGCTTCTTGTTGAAAAATGGCAAAGATTAGTAGTTGGTGCTGCTATTACTGTTGCTGTAGTTTTACTTGGTACTTTTATTCCTTCTGAAACTCCTTATTCTCAACGTAAAGATAGAGCCGTTTCTTTCTTTGGTATTGTTGTGGCTATATTCTTATTATGGCTTACTTCAAATGATAAGGCTAATATTAATTGGAATGCTGTTATTGGAGGTATGTTGATGCAATTCATTATTGCTTTATTTGTGTTAAGAACTGAAGCTGGTTATGATATCTTTAATTTCATCTCCTTATTAGCTAGATTATTATTAGGCTTTGCTAAAGATGGGGTTGCATTTTTAACTAATGAAGATGTGGCTAATTTACCATACTTTTTCTTTAGTGTTTTACCTGCTATTGCCTTTTTCATTGCCTTTATCCATATTTGGTTTTATTTTGGTGTTATTCAATGGGCCATTGGAAAATTTGCTTACTTATTTTTCTGGGCCTTAAGAGTTTCTGGGGCTGAAGCTATTGTCACGGCTGCTTCTCCATTTATTGGTCAAGGGGAATCAGCCATTTTAGTTAAGGATTTATTACCTTATTTAACTAAAGCTGAAATCCATCAAATTATGACTGCTGGGTTCGCTACCATTTCCGGTTCTGTTTTGGTTGGTTATATTGGAATGGGATTAAACGCTCAAGCTTTAGTTAGTTCTTGTGTTATGTCAATTCCTTGTTCTTTAGCTGTATCTAAATTAAGATATCCTGAAACTGAAGAACCTTTAACTGCTGGTAGAATTGTATTCCCTAAAAAGGAAGAAGGTGAAGAATCTGATCAAAATGTTTTCCAATCTTTCACTAATGGGGCTGCCTTAGGATTAAGAATTGCCGGGGCTGTTATGATTCAATGTATGTGTATTATTGGTTTAGTCGCTTTGATTAATGGTTTATTAACTTGGTTTGGTAATTTCTGGAATATTGATCACTTGACTTTAGAAAAAATGATCTCTTATATTTTATACCCTGCCGGATTCTTATTAGGGGTTCCAAGAAATGAAATCTTAAATACCACCGAATTAATTGCAACCAAATTGATTCAAAATGAATTTGTGGCTTTCAATAGATTGACTACTGAAAAACCTTTCACCCTTATGAGTGATAGAGGTACTTTAATTTCTACTTATGCCTTATGTGGTTTCGCTAACCTTGGTTCTGTTGGTATCACCTTAGGTGTCTTGGGGACTTTATGTCCCGGAAGAACTAAAGATATCGTTAGTTCTATCTTTTCTGCTTTCTTCACTGGTGCTCTTGCCACTTCCATATCTGCTGCTGTTGCCGGTATGGTTATTCACGATTTGAGTGGTTATATCTCTCGTTAATCCTGTAAAATAGTAATACCTCATATAATTATTAATACATTTTATTTATCATACAATTTTCAGTTAAGCGAAGTCTCTCTATCTTTTTTTTTTCCTTCCTTCCTTCCGGGAGGAGGTGCGGAATCATTTTCCTGAATTAATTGTCACTGATATTAATTGTCACTGATAAATCGTCATTGATCATGAACAAAGATAATAAATCCCTTCTTCAAGGATGTCTAAATAACATTAATCATCAATCGGGATTAATGAAACAATGCCTCAATGACAACAATTTGTTACAAGCGCTTAAACACTGTTCGAATTTTTTAAACGAATTGAGAATCAACCAATTATCACCTAAACAATATTATGAGTTATACATAGCTATATTCGATTCATTGGATTACTTATCGAATCATTTACTAAGTTCGTATAAGGCGAAACAAAATAAGAAGAGTTCGACTCCGTTTTTGGCTGATTTATATGAATTGGTCCAGTATAGTGGTAATATTGTCCCTAGATTGTATATGATGATTGTTGTTGGGACTACTTATATATCGACCAATGATGCCCCTACTAAAGAAATTATGAAGGATATGATTGAAATGTGTAGAGGGGTACAGACTCCAATAAGAGGATTGTTTTTAAGATATTACTTGAGTCAAAGAATTAAAAACCTTTTACCTATAAGTAATAAGGCTGAATTTAATGAAACAGTGGAGTTTTTAATTACCAATTTCATCGAGATGAATAAATTATGGGTTCGTTTACAGCATCAAGGTCATTCTTCTGAAAGAGAATTGAGATATAAAGAACGGAAAGAATTAAAGATTTTAGTCGGTTCCAATTTGGTTAGATTATCCCAGATTATTGATGATTTTGATCAACCTGATTATTCTTCTATTGATTATTATCAAGAAAGAATATTCCCCATAATAACTGAACAAATAATCCAATGTAGAGATCATTTGGCTCAAAGTTATTTAATTGATGTCATAATTCAAATATTTCCTGATAATTTCCATTTTAAGACTCTTGATGATTTATTAAACAAAGTATTTATTAATTTGAATCCAATGCTAAATAAGTCTGATTTAATTGCTACATTAATTGAAAGATTTGTAAATTATTATAATTTAGAGTCTGATAATGATAAACCTCAAATCCAATTATTTTCCACTTTTTGGCAGTTTTATTTAAAGTTGGTTAAAACTGATATGCCATCTGAAGAACATTCACTTATTTTACAAAGTTTTATTAAATTGTCTTTAACTTTTGAAAAAGATAATTTTGAAAATTTAAATACAATTTATCAATTCATGACAGAAAATTTCAATAATGATGATAATTCCATTGATGAAAAAATTTGGTTGAATTTATTAATTGCCCCTATTCAAAGTTCTTCAGTGATAATTAATTTATTGAAATTACCATTTTTCAATGAATTTTATAATAAAATTTCAAATAAATTATATCAAAAACAGATATCATTAGAAATTTTGAATAAGTTATTGAAAACAATCAATGGTAAAATCGACATAAAAGATATTGATTTAATCTTCAAATATTTATTGATCTTAATCAAAGATTCTTCCGAGATGAATTTATCTAAAAAGATTGGATTGGTCAAAACTGTTAAACTCAATAACGAAGAATCTGTGGTGACTAATGAATTTTTAACTATTCAATCTAATATTTGTAAGTTGTTTTCCATAATAATCAGTAATGAACCTAATTATTTTGAAAAAATCAATAGTCTTTTTTATATGAAGAAACGGTATTTGAATAAGAATTTGAATAATACTATATTCACTTATCCCACATTAATTCAATTAATTTTAAATAATCTTAAAGTTATTGGATTAATTAATTTCCAAAGAAATGGTAAGTTAACTAGTAAATTGACTACTCAATTTAAGAACTTGGCCCTTGTCATAGATGAATTATATCAAAATCATCAAACATTCAATTCTATGTTAATATTAAATCTATATTTAAATTGTGGATTAGTAGCTGATCAACTTAAACTACCTACTATTACAGAAGAGTATTTTAATCAATGTTTTGTTGTCTACGAAGAATCATTAATGATGAATAATACTGCATCTACAAGTAACAATAATCCTCATGATTCTTTCAACAATAATTCAATACCTTATCAATCAGTGATTTTAATGATCAATAAACTCAATTGTGTCAGAAGTTTATCACAAGAAAGCTATGAAACTTTGATTGTTAAATTAACATTATATGGATCTAAATTGTTGAAAAAACAAGATCAAGGAAGATCGGTTTATAATAGTTCTTATTTATGGTGGTGGATAGAGAAATTATCTCATGATGCCTCCAAGGAATTATTTAAAGATCCAAAAAGAGTATTAGAATGTATACAAAAGTCATTGAGAGTGGCTGATTCTTGTATTGATCCTTATCTTTCAATAAAATTATTTATTGAAATCTTGAATCGGTGTCTAATCTTTAATATTTATGGTAACAACTTAGTTGATGATAATTATTTGAATGGATTAATTGATCTTATTAAAACCAACATTGATAACCTACAAGATGATAACAATCTCAAAGATCCTGATGATCATGAATACAAACTCTTTGCATCAATTAAGAGTTATTTCAATAGAACTATGCATTATATTGATCAACAAAAGCAAGATGATAGATTTCTTGATGTTGTTCTATAATCTATAATTTAATAATCTCCCATTTAATTAGTGATAAAATAAAAATATCTTAACTTTACCTATTTAGTCTAGTTTCTGTATTCTTTCCTTTTAATTTGCTACCCTTTAATTTGCTACCATAGCCTTCATGATTAATCCCCCTTATCAGCTTGAGGCTGGCTCTTACATATGATAAAGTGATAAAGTGACATTACGCAGCTTGTGAATTGCGATTGAAAAATTAATTCAACCCCTAAGTGAGGTATTTAATTTTCTTTCATTTTAATTACTACAATCATGGGAGGAAAATTGGCCAGAGAATTGTGTTTATATAATAGTTTGAGGTTCTCTGAACCTAGAGATCCCAAATTAGAACCTGTTCGTACACAATTGAACTGTGAGGATGAAGTTATTGGTCACAATATGACAAAAGTGGAGAGGCTGGCTGAATCAAGTGAGTGTTACGAAACAAAGTATGAAGACAATAACCATTCAAACCAAGTGGAATATAATGAAAAGAGAATTGAACAAGGAAAAGAAAAAGATAAAGAAGAGTACTTTCCTATTATATTTAAAAATAAGAATGGGCGTCATTTGTTTGGTAAAAGTGTATTGATGGTGATAATATTAGCCTTATTACTTATTAGTAGTAAGTTAATTTCTAGTTTCCCAGTGGGCTTCAACCATCACTCTGTTGAGGAGACAATCCATTCACTGAAACACTTGGATCAAGTGAGTAAATTTGGTGATGTTGACTCTTATTCCAGTCGTGAGATTATTGAAGTTACTTATCCATACTTAAGATCTAGTTATGGTACTTCTTTGAAACAAGAATTGTTAATTGAGCATTCATTCGGTAATTCTTGGGGTAAACCCAAGGTTGTGGATTATACTCCACCAAAAGATTTGAAATTTAACAAGGTTGTTTTGACCCTTAACACTTCTGTAAGTGGAGTTCAGTATGATCGATTGGCTCATATTTTCCTTAATGGGGCTCAATTATGGAGAACTTCCACCATAGAACCCGGTGGAAATACTGTGTATTCACACTTCACCAAAGACGTTTCTACTTATGTTAGTTTGTTTAAACAAGATGGCCCATTGGCTTTCCAATTGGATAATATTGTCAATGATCATTATACTGGTGTGTTTGACATTAAGTTGTTTATTGATTATTACTATGATGAATCAGAAAATGAACGTGGTCAGGAACAGCCTTATTCGGCAAATACCATCTTGGATGGTGGTAAAAACCCTGATAAGGTATATCCTTTGGGAGTGGGGAATGTGGAATCTCCATTAACTTCATTACCATCAAATAAATTCAAGGTTGAATTACCGGAATTGGCTCCCAATACTACAAGATTGAAATTGGATGTCTTTACTAGTGGTAATGGAAATGAGGAATTCTGGTACACTAATGTGTTGAATAAATATACTGATTTGTATGATGATTCGAATAATTTGGGACATGGTTCCGTCAGATTGGTCAATGTCTTATACAACGGTATAAAAATTGGAACCATCACTCCTCAACCAGTGATCTTTACTGGGGGATTTTCTCCTTCATTTTGGTCAAAGGTGGTATCATTGAATGCATTTGATTTAATGAGTTATACTCTTGACTTAACTCCTTTGTTACCTCAATTATGGCACTTGCAAAGTAGTAAAACCAAAACATTGGAAATTGAGGTAACAAATGGTGATATTGATGATAATAAAATCGGTGAAAATTGGTTAACTGCTGCAAACTTGTTGACGTGGGAAAATAGTAAAGTGGTTAAACCATTTGGAGAAATTACCACTTATGGTGATTTAAATGATAGAAAGCAAGTCCTTAGTTTTGCAACCCCTATAATCAAAGATTTAAGGTTAATAATTAATGGAATATACCCCAGTGAACTTGGAGCTCAGGTAGGATTCGAATTAGATGATGGGTCCATGATTACTACCAATGTCACAACCAGCTCTAAAGGAGAAATATCTAATGTTCAACTGTATACTCATAATGGTAATGATCAATCAGTGGTTCATGTGGGCCATACAGTAAAGCAAATCACAATCACTGATGTTGATACTAATGAAGTTATTGAGGATTTACACGAATCATTGAGTTATCCACTCACGCTTCATTCTACCACTGAAATAGAAGAAGATGATGTTAAACTTGATATTGGACTAGTTCTTGGAAAATCCGTTTCAGTGACTTCGAAACAAGTAGAAACATTAAAAAGTAAACTGGTTCAAAATGGAACTTCTACATTTTATATCTCACCTCAAGGGAATCACGGATCCTCTGAAATTGATACTCGTTATAAATTCCAGACCTTCAGCCCATTAAAAGAAGTTATGTATAGTCGTTGGGTCAAAACAGACCATGGACAAATAACCTATGATGGCGATGATGCTGATTTATTCGAATCTGATAATGACTTTAATTTAACATTACCCGACAATGTTCCAGAAGCTGTTCAAGGTAACATAGAACAAGCTTTTATGTTTTAGGATATAGCGATATTATTTAGATACGATTATGAAAGGAAAGAAGAAAATAAAAAAACAATTCCATTAACCACTTCGATTAACCAAATCCAGCCCATTCAATGGAAAAAGTATGTCTCTCTGTGTCTGTAGGTTCAATCAATGAATCACTATCTTTATGCTCTTTTGTATCTTCAATATTAGATATTACCCACAATTTCTTAACCCCTGAGGCCAATCTCCCGCCAACAACTAAGTCCATTAACTTCACTCTAGATACATGATTTATAATTAAATGACTATGATACCGTAAAGGATCTCCTGGATAAGCAACAAAATCACCACCAAACTTCAATCCCGGAAGTATATAGTACCCCTGTTGTTTTATTTTGCAGAATATCCAAAGCTTTTGCTTATCCAAAGGTATCCCATTGATAAACTTTGATAATGGAATAACATAGTCATGAGGAGGTTTTTCCTTTGTGGAATTTGGTCTGGTATATGGGGTGATGACAAAGTTTTCCTTTCTATTATTAAAAGTCTCCTTACAATCCAGAGAATACTTTTTGTTATCAATCAATCGAGCGTGATGATTTAATACTAACCATATTACTTCATAGATGGTTAATTTTAATGGAAGACCTAAAAAGTTATTCTGTTGAGGAGCTACTGGAAGTGAGCCAATTAAAACCCCTAGAATCCCCAAACTTCTTAATTTCTTAACATCATCAAGTTCAAATATAAGTACATCTTTATCAATGACAGGTAAATCAATAAGAGATGACATTAATAGTAGACAATAAAAAAAAAAAATTAAAATACCCGCGAAGACGGTATAAAGAAATGAAACCAAAGCTGCAAAAAAAAAGTGATAATTATATATTAAAATTATTATTACATCATATAGAAATGAAAATACAAACACGGCTACATTAAAAAGTCAAACTTAATCAATTAAGCTCTTCACCGATATTTTAGTTTCAGATTTATCATTACTGGACTTTTTATCATTGGTAAGGGAAGATGAAACATTGGATAGATTATTGACAGATTTATTAAAATTAAACGTGGGTTGAGTAGGAGAATGATCAATAGAATGGAAACCTGAAGTATAAGGAGGATTTGATGAAGTGACGGTAGGGGGTTGATTATGAGGTTGTCTTTGTTGTTGTTGTTGGGCCAAATACTTTATAGAATTAGATGAAATATTACGTCTGTGGCCCATAGAAGCATCTTTCAAAGGATTAGGGAAAAGGTCGGGATTAATTGAAGATCTCCTTGAATTTGGAGAGGAATTGGTATTGGAATTATTGTTTAAAGAACTGAATTCAAAAGCAGTAATGGAATTATGTCTTGAATTGGCAGAACTTAACATTAATGGAGAATTATTAAGATAAGGACTTTGATTACCACTTGCCGAAGAAGTGGCAGTTAAATTGGAATGAGAATTGTTAGATCCATTATTATTATAGGAAAAGGGGGTCGAATAAATCGATGATGCAGTAGAATGTCTTCTATTAGGCATAGCTTCATCAATCAATCTTCGTTTACTGGATAATGCTTGAATTGGAGGTAATTGATTAGAATAATCGAAACTTGCCAGACGGTTATTATTGAAAGAATCATTGAATTCAGGTTTAGGAATAGTACTTTCGATTGTATTAGGGCCATTATTACCATTACTAAACATGGATGTATTAAAGGATATTCCTGGAATGTTTTTTTGTGGATTAACGTCATTATGGGGTAGGGTTGATGGTTGATTAGACATGTTAGGAGGAGGGATCTTACCCGAAGCAATTTGAGAAGGAGGAGGCAAAGTAAAATGATCCCCGCCACCGGAGTTAGGTAAAGGAGCCGAAGCAACAGGAGGGTTTTGTTGAAAGTTATTCAATTGTAAAGGAGCAGGGGTAGGATGTTGATGTTGTTGTTGTTGTTGTTGTTGAGATTGAGGTTGAGGTTGATGTTGATGTTGATGTTGAGTAAAAGGACCAGCCAATTTAGAATCTTGATTCCCATCGTGTTGTAAACTAGCTCTTCTTCGTTTAGAAGCACCACCATTCCACCAGTTTTTTATGGCATTATCGGATCTCCCATTTAAATGACGAGCAATCTCAGCCCATTTTTTCCCGTATTTGACTACCAATTGTTCAATCAATTCACCTTCTTCAGTAGTAATGGGAGTTCGGTTTAGTGACGGCTTCAAGTTTTGATGATACCGTTCTCGACATTGTTTTGGCGTCCTAGTGACTAAAGAATTGGAAATCCTCACCCAGTTGTTGGGTCCCAACACCGAGATTAATTCCATTAGTTTCTGATCTTCTTCCGCTGACCAGGGGCCTCTTCTAGTTATACCTGGATTACTCATGGTGACCAAAAGGCACTACTAAAAGGTGTCAGGATTAATGACTTATTTTATTATGCGAAAGATAAATGCTTCGCCAGGATGGATTTTTGTTGTGGTAGTCAGGCGAAAGGCAAACCGGAGAAAAAAAAAAATTAAATTAAATTAATTTGAAATAAAATAAAATAAAATAAAATAAAATAATAAATAACCTAAAGGGAGAAGAAACAATTGAAAGCGTGAGTGAAAAAAGAAAATGTGCAGGTAGGCAGTTTTCTGGATTTAGTGGCCGTTTTAAGTTACTCTTATTGCCCAACAATGAGATTATACTCAGCAAGATTTCCCCATTGAGACAAACGGGCATAAAACTAACCGGTGAGAAATGGTTGAGAGAATAGAGATAAATGCAACTGGGGACACTTTAGTGACCAGGAAAAGAATTTTTCTTGGGAATAGCTTAGAATCCCCGCCTGGTGTTGGTTGCGTCAACGGTCTAATGTGAAGAAAAAACTATAAAAAAAAAAAAAACAAGCAGGAAAACAAAAATTAAAGCAATTGAGCATAAAGAGTTGAAAAGAATGTAAATCCTAATAATGGCTGAAATTACGTTAACCAAGTTGCTGGGTATTGTTATGACGGGTTGATCAGGTCCAGAAAAGGGTTTTTTTGGGTCCAAAGACAACGACAACTATAGTAGTTGTGGACAGGAACTAGAGCTATTGTAGAGAAACAAGGCATCTACCAGGCGGTCTTAATGCGAATGCGGTGAGGTAACGGTTGGGTTGATTTTTCTTTGCCGGGTTTATTACTGTGAGAAGGCCAAAAATTGGAGGGAGCAGAAAAAAAAACCTTCTACACATATGTCATGGAATTTACGGAGAGATAAATCCGGGTGAGGGTGTGTGGGTGTGTGGGTGTAGACGTGTAGACGTATATAGAGCGATATATAGACCTATACGTGTCTAGAGCTACACATGTCTAGAGCTACATATCTAGACCTACATTTCTATATATATATATATATATATATATATATATGATATCGTTATTATGTATTATATGCTGTAGACTATGTACAGTGAGACATTCGCTCTTTATATATTTCACTACTATGAGTGTTGTTTCCCTTGTCTGTGAGTGCTCACACTTGTCCTGGTAATATTATATATTATTCCGTCACTAGATTCGTTTCTGTCATTATTATATTGTCATTATCCGTTTACACTATTTCTATGTTATTTCTATGTCACCAACTTCTCCACCTCACTTCACTTCACTTCAACTGGTCATAATATTCTTCTAAATCTTCCGGCTCAAATATCACCTTAACCATTAATGAGCATGACGGACAAACAGCTATCTCTTCTCCATCATTTAAATCATCAATAGAAATAGCAAATTTATCTCCACAAGGGCATGGATGTTGGAATAATTGTGTCACAGGATCAAATGTAAAGTCTTCGATTTCTATTTCATCATAGATATCCATATTTCTCTATAAGTGAATTTTAACGGTTTTGTCTTTTTTCTTCAATGCCTCTCTCAAATCAATGCGATGACCTCCGAGGGGGAGGAGTTGGATCTCTAGGGCTCGAGCCCTCGTGTCTTGTAGTCGCCACACATTTGGTGCGGTTCTCACCATGAAAAATAATTTTGGTTATAAAAACTTTCCTGTATGTAGTGGCACTGCAATTCTCAATCCCTCAAAGGTGAATGAAAAAAAATTTTTTTTCAAAACTTATAGATTTTTTTTAATCCATAGTTAATTAAATTTTTAATATTTTAAACCATGGGTATTTCAAGAGACTCTCGTCATAAAAGATCCGCCTCTGGAGCTAAAAGAGCTCAATTCAGAAAGAAGAGAAAGTTCGAGTTAGGTAGACAAAGTGCTAACACCAGATTAGGTACTAAGAGAATTCACACCGTTAGAACTAGAGGTGGTAACCAAAAATTCAGAGCTTTAAGAATTGAATCAGGTAACTTCTCATGGGCCTCTGAAGGTATTGCTAAAAAGACCAGAATTGCTAGAGTCGTCTACCATCCTTCTGATAATGAATTAATCAGAACCAATACTTTAACCAAAGCCGCTATTGTCCAAGTTGATGCTACTCCTTTCAAACAATGGTATGAATCTCACTACGGTCAAACCTTAGGTAAAAAGAGTGGTAAAGTTGAAGATGAAGACCAAGGTAAGAAATCCAAGAAGGTTGAAAGAAAATTAGCTTCTAGATCTGCTAACGCTGAAGTTGAATCTGCTGTTGACTCTCAATTTGTTTCTGGTAGATTATACGCTGCTATTTCTTCTAGACCTGGTCAATCCGGTAGATGTGATGGTTACATCTTAGAAGGTGAAGAATTAGCTTTCTACTTAAGAAGATTAAGTGCTAGAAAGTAATCAAATCATATTTAACGTAAAAATTAATATATACACCTGGTAAGACTTGTATATTTCATAGTTATAATAAATATTTGTAAATTACTTGGTGCAGAACATGAGAGTTTGTAAGAGTTTGTAAGAGCATTACTAGAGTATTATTCTTATGTCTATCTACACTTTCTCTTGATTTTTTATATATTCGTTAATTCGTTAATTATATATACATATATTCTACTCTTAGTTAGTATATCAAAGATCTATCATTGTTATTCGTCAGAAATAGGCAATATAGTTTATCTACACAGGGTGTTCAGTACAGGTCTGTGTTATATTTATTTCATCATTTAAATAGAATTTCCACATACTTTTTTGATTGTTTAAGTTAATACTTTAGAATGAAATGAAAAAAAAAAATTTTCAACCTTTTTATAGTCGTGGGTGAGACACGATACCTTTCTATTTAATGTGGTTAATTATATAGTATACTTGACAGAACACTTGATCAGATTAAATACTTAAACAAATCCCAAAAAGTCATTTAGTTTACAATAAAAGTATCAGTTATTTATTGTTTAATTGTTTTTGATTATTCTTTTAAATGAAAAATTTTATTAATTTTGCAAATTTTATTCTTTGCTAATATAGTAATAGTAATGAGAAGTATGTAGAGAGAACAATATAGTAAGGTTTGTTCATAAAAATATGTTTGATCTAATTTTTTCCTCTTTTCAATATATTTAAATAATTATAATCATAATTATTTTCTCTACTTTCAAATTATAAGTTCTATCTTATAAACTTTTAAATATTAGTATTTTATAGAGTATTGCTGCAAAATATTCTATTTTCAGATACTACTGTAGTAGAATTAAATTTAAACTAAAAATTAAAAGACTCATATTATATAACTAAGGATCAGTTGACTCAATAAGATATTTATTTATTTTAAAAGATCTGATCATATCTGATCTCGAGGAAGTTAGAGACGACCTGGGTCTATTTTCACTAGGTTCATTCTCGTTAGGTTCATTCTCGTTAGGTTCATTTTCGTTAGGTACATACCCGCTAGGTCCATTTCCGCCTAAAACTGTGCCAGAAAGCGGATATTTTTGAAGGAAAATTGTTCCTCTACTCATAATTATGGTTTTCAGAATTTGTGCACTTGGATAATTTGGGACATTTTTGGTAAACTTTGGGACACTTTGGTACATTTTTAGTACATTTTTGTGGGTAATTACCCTTATTTGTGATAACCATCATAGGTATCTTCTTAATTAGATTAGGTCCCTTGGCCCAGTTGGTTAAGGCGTGGTGCTAATAGAAAAATTTTCTACGAAACGCCAAGATCAGCAGTTCGATCCTGCTAGGGACCAATCGACATTATTTTTTTGCTTTCTTTACTTCGTGTTGGTAAGTGTTCAAAATATTTTTCTCAAAATTTGAAATGTATTAAAAATTCACTATATTGGTCTGCCAAGAGAACAAATATTGTGCAGTAGTGTCTTAAGCCATCATTTATGTAAATCTTGAGTTTAAATATCTATTTTTTGTCGTTTGTTTATATTCTCCACCATTGATATTATATCTACTCTATGACTCCTATATAATATGGGCGTATGGCGTAGTTGGTAGCGCGTTCGCTTAGCATGCGAAAGGTCTCCGGTTCGAATCCGGATTCGTCCATTCTTTTTTTCTAATTTTTTTGCAACTTTCTTTTCTGTAAAGATGTTTTTCAAAAAAGTAGAAGAACAATTGACCAATGGTTCTATGAACATTTCAAAATCAGTTTTTGTGTATGGACAAGACCATTAATGTGTTATACAACTTCCCGCAAGCACTTCATTTTTGTAAGCTAACACAATGTTCAGAGATATCTTGAAAAGATTGATATTGAAAGTACCAAGACAAATGGTTGCCCCTGCCACTATGATGAAATCAGGAACGTATTTATTTCCTATATATGTAAGTCAAGACCCAAAAAAAAAAAAAAAAGAACCAAAAAAAAGTCAATTATTAACAATTATAGGGCCTTAGTTATTTTGCTGCAAACCCAGAGTTATGGCCATTCTATTTAACCATTCTAATTCCCCAACTAACAATAGCCTTAGGAACATACATAGCATGTATGACCACATTCTATTTACCAATGGCAGTCATATATACTTTAATTGGAGGACCAGCAGGGTTTATTACGGCATGGATTGCAGTTTTACTACTATGTAACACACTTTCTAATACTTTGGTAACTTATATGTTAATGCCAGAAATAGAGAAGACAGCATTTGATATTATTTTATCTCGAGAGCAAAATGATGATTTAGTACTTTTAGATAAATTAAGAAAAGTAGTTCAAGTGCCATTTATTGTAAAGGTAACTTCATTTATTTGGTCTATTCCCAGAGGGTTAATTCTACCATATTTAATTGTAAAACTTATTTGTACTGCCTTACTTGGCTCTATTCCATACATCGGGACTTTTTTGGTAGCTTATATTAAAGCCCCTACAAAAGGATTACAAGCACATGCTCGATACTTCACTTTAAAAGGCTATGATCATGAAATGATTAAGACAATTTATAAACAAAGGAAAGGAGAATATTTGGGGTTTGGTTTAGTTGCCAATCTTCTCGAGACCATTCCAATTTTAAGTCTTTTATTCATGTTTACTAATACTATTGGAGCAGCCTTATGGGCGGTTGCAATTGAATCAAAAAAGAAAAATCATGAAATTGTCTTGGAATCCAAAGGTTTAATCAATATTGAACAAAACGATCCATCAATACAAATAGACACTGTCAACACATCCAAACCCGGCAGCAACACCACCTTCATTACTTGAGCTAAATTTAGATCTTAATAACCAGCCAGAAGTATCGTTAAATTTAATATCACCATTAGATTCATCAAATAAAACTGATCCAAATATACCCAATTCGCTTATAATATCTTCATGGAAAATTTCATTGTTTCTAATTACCTTATTCTTGAAACTGGAAGGATCTATAAGTTCCATTAAAATATATGCTTCCCAATCTTTTTCGGGTATCAGATTCAACAATTTAGGTATTTCTTCCTTATAAATATTATTGCCCCCACCTTCTCTTTGAGGTTTAAGAACGTAATTTTCTGGCGATTCAAAGGCTAATTTTTTAGCCAATTTTCCCTCCTCTGAATCATCCATTGGATGAATTTTAACAAATGTTGATAAGATTTTGTTCAAATCGTCTTTAGAAATCAGAGGCAAAAGTTGTTTTATCACTCCTTCATTGGTTAAGACTTGTTGAATCTTTTTTGTTCCTGATAATTGAGTCAATATTGATGGACATTTGATAGCCAAATTATTTTCTAAAAATAATCTGGCATCCCAATTCTTCGGATTAACTTCATAATCCGATGGGGAATACCCTGAACGTAAATAAACCACCGATATTTCATCCATGGTAGATTTGATATACAACTTACCACTATTAACGGTAAGATCAGTTAATACTTGTTCTAAAGTAAGTCTATAACTCTTGATTCCATGCAGTTCTAATAACTCATACTCAATAAGTCTTTGATCAAAAGTGTTTCTTTCCTGAGGTTGAACAATAAATAAAACCACAGTCTTTGTATTGTCAGTTTCTTGATTGTAATAATAATTCCCTTTAGCCAAACCTTCAGCAAGTCCTTGTGTTGATTTGGAAGCAGGTATTTCATCGTCATCATAATACTTATATGAATAGCTATTGTCATAATAACCAGATTTATTCAAATAATTGTGTAATTGGCCCACTTTTGATGATAATCCACCAAATGATACACTGATTGCATTAAATTCAATTTGTTTAACTGATTTAGCTTCATCTTCTTTGGCATCGATCATATAATCGGATCTAAACAAACCCAAGCTTAAAGGTTGAGGAACTTTACCATCATTGAGTTCTAATACTTTAACATAAGTTTCGTACAATCTACCCGTGAAGTCCTGATCAAATTGTGATAATTTTTCAATATTTTCTATTAACCAGCCACTTTCTTTAGAAATCATTGTAGAATACAATTCGTTATAAGTCTTTTGAATATCTAAAGCATTCTGGAAACTTTTCTTTGGAATCGGTGTAGGAAATAACGTAATAGGTGCATTATTAACACTATAGTTTTCAAAGTTTGGAGGATACATTACAAGCCCATTGGCAAGACTCCATTGTAAAGCATTTTCAAGTAACAAATCTGTTTGATCTTGTGATAATTCTGGAATGGGTTTAGACATATTATTTTAATTATTACTATATAAAAATGCTTATCAATCTACAACTTCTACGGTAACATTAATTTGGTGATTAGTGAGATTTGGTTCCTGATAAACTACTGGTACTGTACATAACCTCTTAACATTGGCACCAAAGGAATCCTTGAGAGTCATAGGCATTTTTAAGGTTTTGGTATCATTTACTTTACTTCATAGTTCTTATTGTTGCCAATGTTATGACAGCAAACATTGGTACCTGATAACTTCCAAGATAAAGTTGTTTTAATTGACTATGGCTATATTGGAGCCATTCACGTGATTCGCGTGACTGCTTTATGCCAGGTCTTGATTTTCTCAATCTCGATTTTTTTCAAAGCGAAAGAAAAAACCTTTTGAATTTTCAATTAGTTAATCTTAAATACAATCAAAGATGAAATACTTAGCCGCCTACTTATTATTAGTTAACGCTGGTAACGCTACTCCTTCTGCCGCTGATGTCAAATCCGTTTTAGAATCAGTTTCTATCGAAGTTGACGAAGAAAAAATCAACAAATTGTTAGCTGAAGTTGAAGGTAAGAACACCGAAGAATTAATTGCCGAAGGTAATGAAAAATTCAACTCCGTCCCATCTGGTGCTCCAGCTGCTGCTGGTGGTGCTGCTGCTGGTGGTGACGCCCCAGCTGAAGAAGCTGCTCCAGCTGAAGAAGAAGAAGAATCTGATGGAGATATGGGTATGGGTTTATTCGATTAGATTTGAAATAAGTAAGTTAACGCTTGTATAATATTAGAATTCTCCTCCACATAACTACGCCTATTAAGAAATAATAAAAAAATAAACATTAATCTATGTAAATGTAACAAACTATTTAATTTTTTTTTTTCTTTTCTTTTCTTTCTATAACTCATCATAATTCATTTCTTTTCTTAAAGCATTGGGGTTACCAAATACCAAATGTCTTGTTTCCATCATTGTTTTATCAAAGTCTTTATCAGTATTGGAATAGTGTATATCTCTTTGCCTAAGACCTTGCTTTCTCAATCCACTTTCTTCATCTAACCATTTTATGAAATCTTTGGTAGGCTTAAGACCTTTATTACTTTCATGTAATTCAACCAATTTTTCATAGAACAATTTGAATTGTGTTTCATTATGTACTGACAATGTTAAAAGTTTATTTTGTAAATAATTTGAAACCTTTACATCAGAATCGGAATCAGGAATAGATTCATCTTTGGAAAATATATTAAGATCCTCAAAAATATTAACTACTCTTGTTTTGGTGGACTGGTGTAAACTAGGGAATAAGGCAATAAATTTATTTAAAAATGAATTATCGTCTTTGTTGAAATATTGGACTTTGAAATTGGAATTCTGAGTAAGTGCATGAATAACCCCCAAGATCCTCTTTTTAATTGTATCTGAAGTTATACCTGATTCCAATTGTTCAACCATATTATCTAACACATCATTAGATTGCAATTTTAAAAAGTTATCTACAGCCTCGGGATTATTTCTTAAAGTTGATCCCAATATCCTGTAGATCTTCTCATCGGTATCTTCATCAACTTTATCAATTAATTCCATTAAATTCTCAACAATAGATTTGTCGGCGGTTAATTTAACCCCAAATTCAATGTCATGAGTCAAATCTATTAATGTTTCTAAAGCTTGTGATAATCTTGATACCGAAGATTTATCACCATTAAATAATTGAACCTCTTCTACGGAAGACCCAAAATCATTAATCTCCGCTTCAGAATGTTTGGGATTTGAATTGCCTCTCTTGGTTTTAAATTCTTGGATTTTACTCTTAATCTCTTGTTGAGCTTTGGCATCAATTTCCTTTTGATTATCAATGTTTTCTTGCTCTGGACTTATAACAAGTCCAGAATTAGACTGCTCTTGTTTCTCTTCGTTAGGATCCATCAATTTGGCTTCTCTTTGCAAAGTATCAATGTTTAATCTAACGTGTAAGCCTCCAGGTATATCTTGACCTTCTCTAATAACTTGCCACTCAGTGGTTGGAACAAACACCTTAGGATAACAGTCAATGGGATTTTCAGAAGAGCAAATCACCTGATTTTCACTATCTATTATCAGAGCCTCAATAGAAAAGATTAACCAAGTCAATGTTATGGTTAATAATGATAATAGTTTCATTAAAATTAATGACGTGTAAATATATAAAAATGCGAAATCATTGCACTTTAAGTAACTATGATGAAGACAAATTTGCAGCCACTTGGATGCGAACTAAAGAAGATTCGAGAAATTATATATCTATTAATCATATTAGAATAATAAAAAAAAAACTATATACTTATGGATTGTAAAAATATTATACATTAGAAGATTTTTCTAAAGCTTGTTTAATGTCATTCAATAAATCATTAGTGTCTTCAATACCAACGGAAACTCTAATTAAATCATCATAAACACCATTTGATTCTCTTTCTTCTTTTGGAATACCACCATGAGTCATTATAGCAGGAACTTCAATTAAAGATTCAATACCACCTAAAGATTCAGCTAAAGTAAATAATTTAGTGGACGAAGTGAAAACAGAAGCAGCATTAGCCCCACCTTGAATTCTAAAAGAAATCATACCACCACCTAAACCATCTCTATGTTGATTTAAGACGACTTGATGGTTTTCATGAGATTTCAATCCTGGGTAATTAACTAATTGAATACTTGGATGAGTGGATAAGAATTCAGCAATTTGTAAAGCTGAGGTAGAAGCTTGTCTAACTCTTAAATGTAAAGTCTTTAAACCTCTATGAGCTAACCAAGAGTCAAAAGGAGAAGGAATGGCTCCAATAGCATTTTGCAAGAATCTAAATCTTTCATGCAATTCATCACTTTTAGTAGCCAAAATCCCCATGACAACATCAGAATGACCATTAATGTATTTGGTGACAGAATGAATAACCACATCAGCACCATGGACTAATGGATTAGAAATGTATGGAGATAAAAATGTATTGTCTACCACCAACATGATTTTATTACCAGTTTGAGCTTCATGATCATTCAATATTTGTCTAACAGCTTCAATATCAGTGACCTTAAGAGTAGGATTAGAAGGGGTTTCTAACCAAACTAATTTAGTGTTTTCCTTGATGTTAGATTTTAAGTCTTTAACCAAATCATTAACAAATGTAGCTGTCACTCCATGAGTATTACCAACTTTAGTAAAGTATCTATGAGTACCACCATAAACATCACCCCCAGAGATGATGTGAGAATTCATTGGTAATGATTGAATAATCACTGCCGTGGTGGCAGATCCCGAACTTAATGCCACTGCATGATTAGCTTGTTCTAAAGATGCAACTGCAGCTTCAAAGTTGTCTCTATTAGGATTACCTGATCTTGAGTATTCATAAATCCCAATTGGTTTAGATGGTTGAGTTTGAGCAAAAGTGGTGGATAATGATAATGGTTCAATAACCGCACCAGTAGTTGGATCAATTGGGGCCCCTGAATGGATAGCTTTAGTACCAAAAGCGTAATTGTTGATTTCTTCAATAGTCATGGTAATAAGAAAAAGAAGTGTTAATATATAAAAAAAGAAAAATTTTATGCTGAGAGATTATTATTAATATAAGTAGAGCCACAGTTTTTTCTTTTTTTTTTTTTGAAACCGTTGAGATGGGGTCGTGCGCGGGCAAGCAGTCTTTCGGAGTTTAATAGTTTATTCGTATATTATGCAAGTAATGTAGTTTAGGATAGTGTAGTTTAGGATAGTGTAGTGTAGTGTAGAGGTCAATCCAATTCATTTAAAAACTCGGGATTATTGGCTAATTTTGTTCTAAATTTATCCCACCAATTATCAAATGCTTTCATTGGAACTTGACCTTGAGGATCTATAAAGCTTCCTAAGAAGTTATAAGCATGACCTACGATTTTGTTAGCCAAAGCAGCAATATCATTAGGATTTCTGGGGATTATAGAAGGTGGTGGAGGTCTTCTAACCAAACTATTAGATTGTCCAGATTGTTTTTCTTTTTCTTGAGCCAATTGTAATTCTGCTTGATCGGTAGGTTCTATTGATAACCCTATATTTATAGTATAACTATCATTAGTGTCGATTAAATCATCTTCCATTACATCACCACTAGGATTATTGGCGGGCTTTGAGTTGTTAAGTTTAAATATTCCTGATGGTTTATTGGGATTCAAGCCTCCAAGTAACTTAAACTCTTGTGATTCTGGTAATTGAAAGTATAGAAGGGCTGTATAGTTGGGATCAGTAAAATCCGTCTGTGGTAGTAAAAATATAGCTATATGGGACACATTTGAGGCGTTAGGGACACTTATGACGTATTTTGTAGGCTCCACTTGAGCGGCTAACTGTATGGGTCTTCCTGAACAAATAGCACCAAACATTATATTACAATGAATTAAGTGTTATTATTGATAATGGAGATTCTTTTTATAAAATAACTTCTCACTTGCTCGATAAAAGTTACCCGCATTATCTGGAAAGTTCAAGAACATTTAAGAATGAGAAATGGAAAAAAAAAATTTTATATCATCATTTGTTATTTGATTTAATCAGGTGACAAATGATGGGGGTAATGAAAAGAAAATGATTAATTAATCAATAATTAATTGTTGATACCGTTATCCGAGAATAATACGTCGAACATATTTTCCAATTTATTGATAGTTGAAATTGGGAAAGATACTTCGTTACATGATCATTTCTTTTAGGCAATTACTAGCCAAGTACTGGCACATCCTCCTTGTAATAGGAAAGTAGGACCTTTGTAGATATGATTTAGTTTGTCAAATGTGATCTGATTATGATTAGGGGATAAAGAATGACCACAATTTCCATGTTCACCCCAACCCCAGCAATAAATGTCATTATTAATGTCTACTATTCCATGTTCACTACCTACGGTGAATTTAGTGATGGTGTCATTAAAGCCATGGGTATAGATTTGGCCATGACTGTTATTCCCCTGAGATTTGAGCTCTCCGTTAATCATATAATGAATTGAAGACCACATCAATTTGAATGAATCCACAGGAGAATCGATGTTAAAATCGGATTTTCCTAGGGAAATCAATTTCGTTGGTGTTTGTAATACTGTAGTATCTTTAGTCAAATCGTAATCTATAATATCAGCGTCAAAATTCAACTTTTTCGGTTCCCATATGATTGACTTTGACACATTTAATTGACCTTTTCTTGAATTCCCCCAGCCGTAAAATTCTTTATCACTTTGTATAATAATATGATTAAGCGAGGATTTGATTTCTGTTACTGGAATTGAAATTGGTAACTTAGTCAATTCTGTTTTCAATAGAGTTTTACCCAATCCCAACTCTCCTTTCAACCCTAATCCACAAACATAGATTTCATCATGTTCATTGATAAGCACAGAAAATTCCCATCCACAAGTTATATCTTTCCAGGAACAATAATGATTTACTTTCTTGAATACATGTATACTTTCTTCATCAAAGGAAAATCCACATTGACCACTTTCATTGTCTCCACAACTGAAAACATCACCATTAGCTAATAATACTAACGTATGGTTGCCACCACAACGAATTTTGATCACTTTCAGAGGAAGTTGTTCAGTTAAAGTATTGTTTATTAGAAATTTACAGTCAACAAGTTGATTTTGGTCTTCATCTGAATCGATACCCAATTGATAACTTCCATTAGAACCACAAGCAAGTAATTTCATGATAAGTTGCAATTGAAAAGTTCGCAGAAAATAGAGAATGAGTTGCAAATGAGAAAATATGAGAAGATATGAGAAGAGTAGAGACAGAGTAGAGACAGAATAGAAACAGAGAAGAGAAAAAGAAAAAGTAAAAGTAAAAAAAATAAAGAAAATCAAAAGAATAAAAGAAGATCAAAAGAGACAAATAATAAAACTAAACAAGACAAAAACAAAATACTACAAGAAAACAGAAAACTTATAACTCTCACAATATTCTTGCGTTATCATTTCTCGGCTATCGATCTTAACTGAAATTATCTCTAAAAGTCATAATGTATTCTAAGCACGTGTCAATAAGACAAAACACTACTAAACTCAATGACCTAAGATATTTTGTCAAGTTTTTCCGTCTTCTATCTTCACTGTTTCTGTTTATGTTTCTAACACACACTAAAAATAGAAATCTAGACTGAGATCTCAACATCAGTGCAAAATAAGAATCACACGAAATTAATCTATACCATCTTTATTATGGCTGCGGAGAATAAGGTTACGCTTCAACTCAAATATTGAATTAGAGAATTAGAGAATTAGATAATTAGATAATTAGATAATTAGAGAATTAGAGAATTACTGAATTGATGAATTGACGAATTTCTCCTAAATGACTACATTACTCAATTACTAAATGACTCTTACTAAACTATTAAATCACTAAGTAAAGGACTTACTCCTTAACTACACTACCAAGGCATTCTACTTAATTACCTATTTCTACCACCACATATTAATTCTCTTCCACGGATTTTACTGTTTTCAATATCGCCCCTCTCCCCAGATATCTTTCTATTTTGATTTTATTTTTATTTTATCGACTATTTTTTATTTATAGATATCAATGCCTCACATAAATTCAGAAATTAACCGAAAAATAAAAAAAAAACGAGGATCAAAAAATTTTATCAACCTTTAAATTTTATCATCTTTTTACCTTTTATTCTATCGTTACAACTCGATGATAACGCTACGTTCATTTATAATATATTTAGTATTGGCATTATGTTTGATAGCTCCTAGTATTTCTAAACGAAATAGTCAACTACCTGAGCAAAGAGTTCAAAGGGACTCATTACATCTAAGCTACCTAGTAGGTGACGTAAGAGATGATGATGATGACGAAGACGGTGATGGTGACGAAGAAGAAGGTGATAATGCTTCCGGATCTAATAATAATAATAATAGTAATAATAACAACAACAACAACAACAATAATAACTCCGGTTCTACAGGAGGCGGAACAAGTTCTAGTAGCAGGTGGAGTTCATCAAGTTCATCAAGTTCATCCACCTCATCCACCTCATCAAGCCCATCAACTTGGTCCACCTGGTCATCGCCTTCTCCCTCCAGTTCAAGCTCGTCTTCTACGTCACTGACATCAAGTTCTAGTAACACCGGAACTGGTAGTGACAGTGATGATGAAAGTAGTACTAGTACTGGGACAAGCTCATCATCTTCTGGTCCATCAGCATCTAGAACTTCGTCTATCCCTGAACAAACTGAAACCCCTGAAGATGATGGATCTCTGTCTGGAGGCAGTGAAACTGAATCCAACACCACACCAACACCGTCAAGTAGCAGAGAAGGAGAAGGAGAAGCGAATGATGACAATGAAAGTAACAGTGATAATGGCGGTAATGGAAATAGTGATACTAGCACTACCAGTGGTGAATCACTGAGCCACTCGCTTACTACGTTTGAAAGTAGTCATGATGGTTCTACATTTATTGTCACCAGTACGTCTATAATCCTGGGGGATTCCGAGCCCTCGGCTTCTGGTGGTGATGATAATGATGATAATAATAATGATGATGATGGTGGAGGATTATCTGATACCAATAAGATTGTTGTTGGAGTTGTTGTTGGAGTTGGTGG
>JAJMEC010000009.1:23797-66790 GCA_030573955.1 Yamadazyma triangularis
CACATTGATGTATTAAATGCATGGGATTAAAAAGTATTTTCGCTGTAAAAATTTGTGTAGTTGAATCATTATAGAGAATAAATAATAATCGATAACTGAAACCTCTATAGTTATCTCGCATTTATTGATACCATTTAGTGTCTCAAATTATGTCTTTTTGCTTCTCAGATTATGTCTTTTCACTTCTCAAACAATGTCTTTTGATTTCTCAAACAATGTCCTTTATCATTTGTCTCATTTTAAAGTTTTTTCTCCTCTTGTTTCACATTGATGTCACCGGGCCACACTGATGTCACCATCCGGCATTTTATTCTCTGTCGACACCACTACTCGAGACAGTTGTTAGGTTCAGATACTTTCCTCGTGGGGCTTGTGGGAACTCCTATTGGTTCCAAATATCGTCCTAGTACTACATCATAGCAACTCTACACTATGCTCTTATCATAGATATTGTCTCAATAACTATTGACACCGGAATTCCTTCTGAATTGTGTCTCGTCTCATTCTGTGTCTGAGAACGCACTTGGATTTTCCTCCCGGACCAAATCCCAGGGCAACAGTTGTTCTTGTCATTGGTCGTGGCAATTCGAGCTTTGCTATTGTTTCAAGGATAGACTTTAATTATATGGAGGAATATATTGGCTAGGTGCGGTATTCCGGACCATTATTCACCAGGTTTAAGACATTTGGCCTGTATGTAAGTGAGACAACAAAATAATGGCATTAGTTGCTGCTGCTGTTGCTGCATTTTTTTTTCCCCTTCTTTATTTTATAGTATAAGTATAGGTGAATATCAGTATAATTGAAAAAATTTTTTCAACTTTTTTTTTTTTCTTTCATTTTTACAAAGTTGATTATTCTATAGAGAAGTTTACAATTACTATTTTTAATAAAATAGTTCTTTAAAAATTTTCCCAAGATCATTTTAGGTTTAATCTCTACTTGATTAATATTCTAGTTTGAAAGGGAGATATATAATCGATCATTTATCAGATCGTATTGCTTAATTTGAATTCCTTAATTTCATATTCCTTAATCTTCTGATTCCTTATTATCAATGATAAAGATTCCAGAAATTTTGAATCCTAGTGATGACCTGGGTGAAGAGTCTGCTTCAGGATCAATAATGAGCTCCACCCAAAATGGGACTCCTTTATCATCAACTACTTCTATCAACACATTTTCTAAACAAGATGGAGCTTGTTTCAATGTGAAAAGTGAAACTTTCCCTCCAGAATCTGATGAGATTGTTGATCCTGCTTCAAATTTAACTCCCAAATCCGTTAGTCCCGTTAAAGAAGAAGATCCTATTTCTTGTGATACACAAGTTAAACCATCTAAGAAACTACTTTCCACCATTCCTAAACCAAAAATCAATAAAAAGTTATTAAACAAGCGGTTAGTTCAAATCGCCATAAGACGGAAATCTACTTCTCATCTGCCAAAATTTAGTGAAAATGGTAATCCATCTAATTCTAAATTGCATATTAAGTCTTTGGAAGCGGGGTTAAGAGTTAAATTGACTTTGGCTCCTGATTTAATCTCCTTATACAACTCTTTGACTCCTCATACTGGTCGTCAAAAGTCTTTAAAGGTTTTTAACTCCACTCTGCCTCACCAACAAGATGGTCAACTAGTCAATAATAATGATTACTTGAGTGATATAAATCTTGAAACTAAACTGGTTCAATTAATTGATAACAATTTAGTTAACATGTCAATATTTTCTAAAAAGATTATGAAGAGTTTCAATAATAATTCCGATTCTAAAACCTCGAAGAATTTACCTACTTTTAATTCTTTAAATACTGCTGTTCGGTCGTTATTTAATCTTGATGAGTTTTCATTAGTCAGAATTACCAGATCCACTACTAGTGATTATGAAGGTTCAGTACTACTTAAATTTGAAACGGCTAAACCAGGTGATTATGGCTTAATTGATGATGAAGATTTCGCTGATGATTTAGCTCATTCTATAGGTAATCCGGGTGATGATCCAACTAACTTATTCATTAAGAAAGTTGTTGCAAGACCAAGATACAAATCAGACATGAAATTGTATTTGATTCCTAAAAACATAAATTCTTCTTTGTACGTTGATAAAAGGATGTTTGAAAGAGACTTGGTTAATAATATTATTGATGATAGTGTTCCATTTTATAAAGATGTTCTCTGTGCTTTTGAATTCAAAGAAATTTTGGAAAACTTTAAAAGCCTTTTGTTAATGACTCAAAATCCTAATGACCCTAATAACTTCAAATATAATGCCCCTTCCAATCTTAACATAAAATATAATAATTTTATGGCTCCAAATAATGCTATTCCAAATAACGCTACTCCAAAACCCATGATTGCCAATATTTCTCCCACATCTGTCAATTCTTTACCACCTATCAATGATGCTTCTGCCATCCAATATAATGAAAAGCCTCGGAATAGTTTGTCAGATGTAACTTATAATTCCCAAGCTTCAATGAATTCTAATAATCATTGCTTTTATGTGAGTTCTCCTTCCACAAGAATGGTTCCACCAAAATTTGGCGGTAATAGTTCTTTCCCACGTCCTCAGTTACCATCACCGGAAGCTAATAACAATAGTTTTGGCTTACAAGCTGCAAAACCTGATCAACTTAATTCTTCTCAAACAATACAATTACCTTCGATTAAATCTCATGATAATTAAAGTTAGTTTATGTAATAATGACCCTTTTTGTATGAATACAATGTAATGAAATAGACCTTTTTTTTTTTACGTTCTCTATATTGTAAAAATTATACACTATACATTTAATGAAACAGTTTCATTGTTAATAAGTTTATCATAAGGTTTTAAGGCTTGAGCAACATCATTATTAACAAATTTTTGAGTTTGTTCAGGAGCTCTTCCAACAAAAGTAGATGGATCTAATAAATGATTTAAATCATTCCAAATTGGTTTGAAATATTCGGTGTTTTTAACTCTTTCAATTAAATCATTATCACCACCTTCTTGTTTTACAACAGCACTAGCTTGATGAGATAAAACTCTGATTTCTTCATGACAATCTTGTCTAGAACCACCTTTTTCAACCATGGCCATAATAATGTTTTCAGTAGCCATAAATGGTAATTCAGAATTGATTCTTCTTTCAATAACTTTTGGATACACCACTAAACCACTAGCAATGTTATTTAAAGTAGAAGTTAATATATCAGCAGTTAAAAATGCTGAAGGTAATGAAATTCTTCTGATGGCAGAATCATCCAAGGTTCTTTCAAACCATTGAACAGAGGCAGTTTGTACAGCGTCACTAAATAAACCACCTAAATGTCTAGCCAAAGAACAAACTCTTTCGGATCTCATTGGATTTCTTTTATAAGCCATGGCAGATGATCCAATTTGGGATTTTTCAAAAGGTTCTTCAATTTCTTTTAAGTTGGCTAATAATCTAATATCAGTAGCAAATTTATGACAAGTAGCTCCAAAAGATGCTAATGGAGATAACACATCAATATCAATTTTTCTTGAATAAGTTTGACCAGTTACAGGATAAACGTGTTCAAATCCTAATAATTTAACTACGGTTTCATCTAATAATTCAACTTTATCATGATCACCATGGAATAACGATAAAAATGAAGCTTGAGTACCAGTAGTTCCCTTAACCCCTCTTAATCCAAGATCATCTCTGGCTCTTTGCATATTTCTTAAATCCCATAATAAGTCTTGAATCCATAAACAAGCTCTCTTCCCAACAGTGGTTAATTGAGCAGGTTGGAAATGAGTCCAACCTAATACAGGTAAATCTTTATATTCTAAAGCAAATTTTGATAATCTGTCAATGACATTAACCAATTTTGGAATTAACACATCATAAGCGTCTCTTAAAAAGATTAAATCAGCATTATCAGTCACAAAACATGAAGTGGCTCCTAAATGAATGATACTTGCAGCTTCAGGACATGTCTTACCAAAAGTATGAACGTGGGCCATAACATCATGTCTAACAATAGCTTCTTCTTTAGAAGCTTCTCTGATTTCTTCATCGGTGATTTCCAAGTGATTTTTCATTTGTTCAATGGCTTTATCACTTACAACATCTAAACCAACTTGTTTTTCAGCGATGGCTAAGTTTAACCATAACTTTCTCCAAGTGGAAAATCTGTTTCTTAAGGAGAATATCTTGGACATCTCTTCCGAGGCATATCTTGAAGATAATGGAGTGGAGTATTTATCATATTCTGACATGTTGACTTAGTTTTGTTTTGGAAAAGTATAGACAAAAAAAAAAAGTTGTATTACTAGAAAAACTATATATAATATTAGTTTTTGACTCGATTCTCGATGTCCTGACTCTGTTGCAGCTGAGAGTGTGGGGTCGTGCATGGACGCATTAGCCTAAGGTGATTTAGAAGTATTGATTACATAGTTAAATGTGATGGGGGGAGTTTGGATTTCGTCAGAAAAGATGTAGAAGCCTTCTATTTCACCATTAATTGAATTGTGTGTGATTTTTTTTCCTTCTTTCTTTTTCTTTTTTTGGTCTATACAGAAACAAAAACAAACACGTTAATCAACATCATGTTGTAAGCTGTAGATTTCTTCTTGACTTTCATCACTATCTTTCAAATTTCGGTCTTCTTCATTCTGTAGAAACAATAAGTAAACAGCTCCTTTGAATAAAGTATAGACCAAACCTATTTTCATTTCCAAGTTTCTTAGGTTATCCAATAGTTTCTCAGCTGAGTTAGAGTCTTGTGAAGCCAATTGCTTAGGAGACGTGTTTAGGTTGTGGATTTCATTATTCAAAGTCTTTAGCTGTGTAGCAAGCAATTGGTATTGTGACAAGATTTGGGCTTCTACCGGAAGTAAGCTTGTAGCTTTAGTGTAGTCTATATTGTAGATATCTTTAGACATGAAATCGGGAGATGAAATAAGAAGACACTTTTTAGTTTTACAGACACAATCAATTACACAATCAATGAAGATTAAAATCAATTACACTACCAACGAATATTACAATCAATAACACTGCCAAACTCAAAATCAACACTCACAGTATACAAATCACACTATAAACTCAAGTGATCAGATTTGTTTATGCCTTTTGGTAGGGCCACATCGCGCAGTTTCAGGTACCAAAGAACTGAAATTGAGCAAGCAATTAATATCATCAATTCCTTACACTATGGTTGATGTTTCCAATCCTGAAGTCGAAAAGACAGCAAAGCTTAATGCTGATAACAAAAGAAAGAAATTGGTCAGAAAGAAGAAAGGACCTAATCCATTGAAATATAAGGCGTGGTTTTTTGGTCATGTTTCATGTATAGTATTTGGAAGCATCTCATTCATGTTTCAAATATTTTGGCTTCCAAATAAGTTTTATATTAATTCGATTTGTTATAGACTTTCATTGTTTGGGGCAATGGTGTCGTTGATGGCTACGGTTAGTCATAAGTTTGGGTTCGATTATTTACCCCCATCTTCATCATTACTTGCTCAACAGAACTTTCAATTTCTATTATTAGCAGTGGCATGGTTAATGACATTCAAATCGATTTTCAAATTGTTACCTTATTATTTGATTTCAGTTTTGCAATTAGGTAGCCATAAAAATATTGGTGCCATTCAGAAACAAGAAGATGTATTAGCATCGTTAATTGCTTATGATGAATTGTTCTTAATTGGGTATCTTATATTAAGAACTATATTTTTCAGAGGTTCCAGTGGGTTTCAATTGGTACTCTATGGGATTTTCTACTGGTTAAGAATCTTGTTCAATAAAGAGACTTCTAATTTATTCATGGTTATAATTTCCAGATTAGATGGTAAAGTCAAATCCAAGGTTAAACATGAGAAGTTTCTTTACTATTGGAATAAGACTAGAATGATATTGGAAGAAAAACATAACGATGAACAAAACTAAAGTACTATTGAGAAGTACTGAGACAGTAGAATGAATGCTTTTGTCCCTCTCAATACTCAAGCTTTGAGACTTTTGGTTGCGATTATGAATTTTGCTTATAGTTGATACTTTAAATAGTGTTGATACTTTAAATAGTTGATACTCTAAATAGTTGATACTTTATATACTTTGATACTTTGAATACGTTAGATATTAAATCAGAAACTACTATTCCTTAACATTACACCAATAACGTGTGTTTCTACTCCTCTTTATATAGGGTTCTATATAGGGCTCTATACAGGACAGCCTTGCTCACCCTTTCTTTCATTCACTTTTCACTCACTAACTCAATTACTCCTTCTCTCCAACAATATTAGTAGAGTTGACTCCTAATACCATGAGTGCCCCAATTGTTTACCAATTAGGCCATAAGCCTATTAAAGATCACGTTTTTTCCTCAGATAGAGGACTTTTAGCTATTACTAAAGATAATACCGTGGAAATATATCAAATCTCAGGAAGTGCAAAACCAAAGTTAATCACTACTTTAGAAGGCCATGATAAAACCGTTACTGCCGTTGATATTTCTCCTGATAATTCTAAAATCTTAACATGTTCTCAAGATAGAAATGCATTGGTTTGGGAATATGATGGTAGAGATTATAAACCTACTTTGGTATTGTTGAGAATCAATAGAGCTGCTACTGTTTGTAAGTGGTCTCCTTTAGGGAACAAATTTGCTGTTGGATCAAGTGATCGGATCATTGCTGTTTGTTATTATGAAGATGAAAATGATTGGTGGGTATCAAAACACTTGAAAAAGCCATTGAAATCTACTATTACCAGCTTGGACTGGCATCCAAACAACGTATTATTAGCCAGTGGATCTACTGATGGTCACGCCAGAGTGTTTTCTACTTTTATTAAAGGATTAGACACTAAACCAGAACCTTCTGTCTGGGGAACCAAGTTACCATTTCAAACTTTATGTGGCGATTATGTCAATGAAACTGGGGCTTGGATTCATAGTGTTGCTTTTAGTCCTTATGGTGATTGTTTAGCTTATGCTAACCATGATTCATCCATTGGGTTTGCATATCCTCAAGGTGAAGACTTGCCACCTTTGGCTGTTTTCAGTATCAAGACTAATTACTTACCTTTCAAGGCATTGGTATTTTTAACTGATAGCAAATTGGTTGTTTCTGGACACAATTGTAATTTGATTGTTTTTGAAGGTAATCAACAAGGATGGAAAGAAAGTTATAGACTTGAAAACCAAAAAGATTTAATCCATGATGTTCCTGCTTCAGAGAATAAAGATGAAGAAGAAGAAATTTCTTCTCATGATGCTTTGAACATGTTCAGACAATTAGACTTAAAAGGTAAAGTTAATAAATCATCTTCTGATAAATCCGCTAAGGCTTTAAGTACCATTCATCAAAATACCGTTTCAAGTATCAAATTATTTGGTAACAACCAAGTGAGTACTTCAGGTATTGATGGAAAGGTTGTAATTTTTACAGTTTAGATCAATGCAATTATATTAACAATAAATAAATAAAGAAATAAATATATATGTAGATTCAATCTATAAAACGTTAGTAAATTTTTCTTTCTTTAACTTTAAAGAAAACCCAATTTTTTATTATTATCAGTGTAATTCTAGAGCTTTGGTTGTTTTTATCTTCAGAAAATTTGGTTCAGAAGCAGAACTGATATCAAAAGTTTACATCATATAATAATAAAAAAAAAAATCATTGGGTATACAAATGAAACATACCTTTTAACATATTAGTAAAACGATCTATAACATAGAACCTTTGATTAAACGTATCAATTCAGATGGTGATGCATGTTTTATCCATGGCTCAGGAGTCACCGGGACAAAGTGTGAGACTATTCATCAATTAAATCCGATTAACCAGCAAAGAAAATGTAACATACTACAATGTTAGTAAAAAAATTTTCTTGCAAAATGTAAAATTCCAATATCATAAACGAAGAATTCCTATAATGTTTTTGTCCTGCATTTACATCCTCAGTTTAAAAGTTATATCATAGTTTTAATCATTTATGGAGCTAACAGCATCACATACCCTTTTTATATCACTCTTAGTTACTCTTTGGTAGTTTTAATGACCAGCATTAATTCATAACAAATAGTAATAAGAGAGATGAAGACTGAAAAATTTTCTTACAGAAAAAAAAGTGAGGTTATAAAGAGAAGAAAAATGCCGGGTAACCCCCGATTCAGAGTTTAAAAAATAAAACCATTTAACAGTAGTTTTAAGAAATGTATACATTTAATTATTGACTTATTTGATGTAGGAAACGAATCTATCAATTTCCCCTTTTGAACCTAACCATATACCAGATTTATCGTGAATACCTTTTGGAACAATATCCAAGATTCTTTCCCCTTTATCATTGACAGCAGCACCACCAGCTTGTTCCATCAACATTGCCATAGGGAAACATTCGTATAAGATTCTTAACTTACCATTTTTCAGTTTAGAATCACCAGGGTAAGAGAAAATTCCTCCGTATAATAAAGTTCTATGAATATCAGCAACCATAGAACCAATATATCTGGCACTATAAGGTTTACCATTTTCTTGAGGTTTTTTCAAATCTTCGATATATTCTTTGACATATTCAGGCCAGTAATAAGAGTTACCTTCATTAACGGAGTAAATTGGTCTTGTTGGAGGGATATTTAAACTTGGATGAGTTAAAATAAATTCACCCAATTGAGTATCTAAAGTGAATTCATTGACACCTTGACCAGTAGTTAACATCAAATGGGATGATGCACCATACATGGTATAACCAGCAGCCACCATATCAGTACCGGGTCTTAAAACATCTTTAATAGAACCTTGGGATTCACCTTGTAATCTGTAAATACCGAAAATAGTTCCTACGGAAACACCGGCATCAATATTTGAAGAACCATCAATTGGATCGGTACAAACAGCATATTTACCACCACCATCAAATACAATTAAATCTTCTTGTTCTTCACTAACCAAGATTTTTACCATATTGGAAGATTTCATAGCATTAATGAAAATTTCATCACCAATAACATCCAATTTCTTTTGCACATCACCAGTAGAGTTGGCAGTACCACTAATACCAATTAAATTAACCAATTCAGCTCTTCTTATATTATGAGCAATGAATTTGAAAGCAAATTGTAATGCATTTAATAATAAAGACAATTCTCCAGTAGCATTAGGAGCAACATTTTGTTGTTCTTGTAAAATAAACCGGGTTAATGTGATGATATCAGTTTCAACATCCATTTGTTTGGATATGGAATTATGTGCATCAGACATAGTGCAGAGGGGGGTTAATAAATCGATTTATAGAGTTAATTGATCTATTTCAAAATAAAATAAAATAAAATGAAATAAAAAAAAATAAAAGATAAAAAAATCAGAGTGTAAAAATCTAAGCAAATTACCCCAAATTTATACATGTCCCGGAGTTTTTAGGGTCATACATTGAGGCTCGCTCCGGGAATCCCGTCACCCATATGAAAAACAAATGTAGCACCCGCTCGGAACGTTTTTAGCACCCAATTCTGGAGACTAAAAACGGGAACTTCGCTGTAATGATACTCCGAAGGAATGTAGGACATTGAGCCAACATATAAAGTGTTAAAGCTATATAGTTAGTTAGAGAAAGTGTAAGTATAGAGCGGAGGGGAAATAGCAAGTTGTCGATAGTTGCTACGGAGGCCCGACGAGCGTCGAACAAGGGCCCCGAACGAGGGCCTGGAACAAGGTGAGGAAAGAAAATGGACGAGAGACGACAGAGAGAGAGAGAGAAAAGGTGCTGAGGAGAATTGATTAGAGAAGAATTGGGAAGCTTACAAAGAATTACAAAGAATTACAAAGAATTGGGAAGATTACAAAGAATTACTAAGAATTTACAAAGAATTACAAAAGAATAATCCACAAAAGTATTCAAAGTCAATTCCTTTCTAAACAATAGCAGTGACAACCACAACCACAACCACCACCACCTCAACAACATCTCTACTCTCAAATGGACATCAATTACGCTCTAAAATTGTTATTCTTTGAGAAAAGTCTTTTAACAAAGAGGATTTTATTTCTCTGAGCGAATCGCGTCAGAATCATTGAAAAAAAAATTGAACACGTAGAAGCTCATTTTTCAAAAAAAAAAAACTCTTCTTTTTTAATTCATTTAACTAATATTCATGAGTGGATTTCGTGTATTGGACTTGGTGAGTCCATTCTCCCCATTTATTCCTGAAGTGGTTGCTCCAGAAAGGAAAGTGGCCTTCAAACAAAAAGTAATGTGGACAGGAATTACGTTAATGATCTTCTTGGTGATGTCAGAAATCCCATTATACGGGATTGTTTCTAGTGATAGTAGTGATCCATTACTCTGGTTAAGAATGATGTTGGCTTCAAACAGAGGTACATTGATGGAATTGGGTATTTCTCCTATTGTATCAGCAGGTATGGTATTCCAATTATTACAAGGAACTAAATTGATCCAAGTTGATATGTCGGATAAACAAGATAGAGAACAATTCCAAAATGCCCAAAAATTATTTGCTATATTATTAGGTATTGGTCAAGCCACGGTTTATGTGTTGACAGGAATGTATGGACCCACATCAAGTTTGGGATTTGCTGTATGTTTATTATTAATTGTTCAATTAGTGTTTGCTTCAATTGTGGTGATCTTATTGGACGAATTATTACAAAAAGGTTATGGTTTAGGTAGTGGTATCTCTTTATTCACTGCCACCAATGTCTGTGAACAAGTATTTTGGAAAGCTTTTGCTCCAACCACTACCAATATGGGTAAAGGTACTGAATTTGATGGGGCTGTTGTGGCTTTATTCCATTTATTGGGATCAAGAAGAGATAAAAAGAGAGCTTTAATGGAAGCTTTCTATAGAAACAATGCCCCAAATATGTTACAATTATTAGCCACTATTGCTATATTTTTCATTGTTGTGTTTTTACAAGGATTTAGAATTGAATTACCAATTAAATCCACTAGACAAAGAGGTCCTTATGGATTATATCCTATTAGATTGTTTTATACTTCAAATATTCCAATCATGTTACAAAGTGCTTTGACTTCAAACATTTTCCTTGTCAGTCAATTCCTTTTCATTAGATGGCCCGATAACATTTTTGTTAAATTCTTAGGAACTTGGGATACTAGAAATCAATCTAGTCAATTATATGCAGTTAATGGATTAGCTTATTATGTTCAACCTCCATTATCTTTTACTGATGCCTTATTAGATCCTATTAAAACTACTATTTATATTGTTTTTGTCTTGGGTGCTTGTGCTGTGTTCTCCACTACCTGGATTGAGATTAGTGGTTCTTCTCCAAGAGATGTCGCCAAACAATTCAAAGAACAAGGTTTGGTTATTGCTGGTCACAGAGATACTTCTGCCTATAAGGAATTAAAGAGAATCATTCCAACTGCTGCTGCTTTTGGTGGTGCTTCTATTGGGGCTTTATCAGTCATTTGTGATTTGATGGGGACTTTGGGTTCTGGTACTTCTATATTGTTATCAGTTACCACTATCTATGGTTATTATGAATTGGCCGTCAAAGAAGGAGGTCTTAAATCCTCTCTTGTTAGTGGATTTAGCGATGGTATGTAGAAACTAAAGCCAAGTCAAGTAAGTCAAATTTGGATCGTCCAATCAAATTTTGATCGTCCAATCAAACTTTGATCATCAAATCAAACTTTGATCATCAAATCAGATTTTGATCTTTTGGTTGATCCATTTTAAATAGCAAATACAACATTCAAACGTCAAATCTTGAGGGGAACAACAAAGAACAAAGGTATGTTTCTCCACTACTTAAGTACCATCTCGTAAAAGTATTATCTTTTGGTTTGAAGCACGGCGTTCCAATTCCCTCCTGTTTTCCCCTTTTATTCCCGGAATATTTTTTTTTTCTTTGGGAGGAGGACCTTACTTTCAACGTCCTTTTGTGTTGAGCTCTGGAGATTGATTACGATATAACAATCAAATAATGCCCTCGGAAGTCTAAACCTTTATAACCGGGATCCTCGTCATGCGCATCTTTCCTGAAATTGAAATTTCTTTTCACCTGTTGTCGTGCGATCCTGAATGCCTTTTAGATACCAAAAATAAAAAAATAAAAATTCAATACGCTAAAATTTTGCTAACTTTTTTTTTTTTTTTTACTATTTACTTAAATAAAAATTGAAATAGTTGAAATAATTCGAGTAGAAAACTACTGAAGTTACCATCTTCTGAATAAAATTTTCAAAGTTTTTTATTTTGTTTTTGGTTAGTTTTTCTTTGGATTGTGGTTATTCCCTAATAACTCGGATTGGTAGTTAATAACTAATACTTGTTTTTCCTGACCCTACCCTTAAATACTCCTATGCCGCCTAGTTCAGTTGCTTCCGGGAAGTCGGCTATTGGGTCATTTGCCCGGAAGTTATTCACACCAAGGTTGATTAAATTGGCCATCACTATCATTGTTATATTCAACATTTTCTACGTATCATTATATCTTATTGACGAAAAATCAGGTAAACATATAAAGAGTAAATTGAAGTCTCATGCTTCAGTAGTATTGGATAACTTTTACAATCAGAACGGACCTGAAGAAAATGCTCCTGTGGTTAATCACACTCCTAATACTAATACCATTTCTGAACAACACGATGATTTACCTTTGGAATCAAATCAAGACTCGTCTCAAGACAGATTATACCAGATTCCTGATAAACCATATAGTGAACTTAATGATCATGAACGGATATTACACCGGTTAAATGAAGTCACTTTAGATAAGAAAAAATATTGGTTAGCTCATACTGAATTAACTGACGTTGAATTAGAGATTAATATTAAAGAATTTTTAAAGGAACATTGGGTTTCCAATCCTACTGTATTTTATGATCCTAGATTCACCTTATCTATTTACCTTAACGAGATCAAAAATCAATACTTAGAGAAAAACCCTAAAAATGAAAAGTCTAAAGGTCATGAAATTGTTGTACCTTTTAGTTGGTCTGATTGGGTTGATTTGGATATGTTGAATGAAGAATTTAGGAAACCACAAGAAAGCCGTAAAACTTGTGAATATCTTAAATTAACCCATCATATTCCAGCTCAAGATCCTAATTATTGTATTAATAGCTATGATGTTACCCAAGAAGATTTAGAAGAGATGAATTTACCTTCAACTGAATTTCTTCCTGGGTTTGCTGTTAAAAAGTCGCCAACCAATAAAGCTTCTAATGAAGTAAGAATGTTAGAAGGTAAAGCCCACTTATTAACTTATGCCAAAAACCCATTGAAAATGATCTTTTTAAGTAAAAATGGAATCTATGAAGCTAATATAGATGGAAAACAAAGATTAGTTGATTCTGATTTGTTTGAAACCTTTTTACAACGTAAAAATATTCAAAATTATGATGCTAAATTTATTTTAAACCCCGTTAAAGAATTTGAAGATCTTATCAATACTGTTGAACCTACTCCTTTAGGACCTGAAGATGATGCTTATGGTATGTCAGAAAAGATTAAAGAAAAGGATGCAACCAAGTCAAGACAATTATACTTACCTGAATCGGCTTTTGACTATCAACAGGATAAAATCGATACTCAAATCAATGAATATGAAACTAGACTTAACCTCTTAAAAGATTTAACAACGAATGAATTACATTTTGATGAACAAACCATTAATCAGAATAAATTATCAAGAAACGAAAGAATGTACTATAATGGTTTGAAATATGCCAACAGTTTCCCCGCTGATGATGAAGAAACCTACTTTAGAATGGCTAGATTGAACTTTGATAGTAATGATAAGTATCATGATGCTGGATGGCATTATGAATGGAGATTTTTCAATGGGGCCATGAGGTATTTAAAGAAAGGTTGGAATAGAGAAGAATTAATCATTAGAGACAAGGTTTTATTAGATAGAATCTTTAGAAATTGGTTCAAATTTACCGCTGAAAAGGGGATTATTAGTTGGATTGCCCATGGAACTTTATTAGCATGGTATTGGGATGGGTTATTATTCCCATTTGATGAAGATATTGATATTCAAATGCCGGTGGAAGAATTGGCCAGACTTTCGAAATTGTATAATCAGACATTGATTGTAGAAGATATCAATGAAGGGTTTGGTAAATATTTTATTGATTGTTCTACATTTTTACATCATAGAACGGAAACTAAAAATCAAAATCATATTGATGCCAGATTCATTGATATAGATACTGGTTCCTATATCGATATCACGGGGATTGGTATTAGTGAGGAACAAGCACCAGAGAAATATAACTCAATAGTAGAAGAAGCTGCACAACAAGGTAAGCCCAAGCCCGTTTATAATTGTCGTCACTTACACTTTACTAGTTATAATGAAGCCTCACCATTGAAATACACCATGTTGGGAGGAGTACCATTATATATCCCTAATAATATTGAAAGTATTTTAAAAGATGAGTACCTGGAAGGAATGTCATCCTATACCTATAGAGGATATTATTATGTCGATAAAATGAATTTATGGATTCATGGACTGAATTTGACATTTTTATTTGAAGAAGATCCTATGATTAAACAAAATTTCAAACATAGTGATGGTAAATTGATTGAAGATAGATTTACTGAATTAGTCAAAGAAATGGATGATGCCAAAGTATTAAAATTAATTGAAAATAATGAAGATATACTACTTGAGTATTATTTAAGTAAAGATGTTACCGATATCCACAAGAAAGAATTATCCTATATTTTCAACATGCCCAATGGAGTTGATAGTTTAATGAGTGAAGTTAAGTCTCAATTATCTAGTGAGGAATTGAATAATAATGTTGATTACCATAAACTAACATCCACATTTAAATTCCGGAAACCATTCAGAAGACCGTTATTTAATTATGAATACATTGATAGACCTAACCATCATGTCGAACATCCCGAATAGATAAAAGATGTATTATATAAGCAACGCATAAATAAACAATAACAACAGTGAATGAAACGTTTACATAGAATTAACAAAGGCGATCAATAAGTATACCTCGTAAGACCCAGAATGAGAGATAAAAAAAAAAAAAAAAAAGAAAAAGAGATACCAGTTTCATTGGTGATGAAATAATGCATCTTTTCTTAAGCGTGTGGCACCTTAAATGTAAATTAAGTCCGTACGGTGAGTCGCCCTCCTACTGCAGCACCGAAAATGAAATGGAGAGTGCCGTTCCGAAAAATATCATTCAAAAACCTCTGGTGGAAACTTTCAAAACAATTACATTTATAATCCAGAATTCTTCACTCATACGGCTCTACCCGTCTTATCGTTACACAAGAAAGTTGTAATTATACAAATCATTAAACACACTGCAATTAATAAACCTCTCTCAGGGGGATCGATCTTATCTTCCACGAGAATGTCCAAGGTGCATTTGCCTTGCAGGGAGGTGCGTCAATGTTGTTTTGATGTCTCTATTTCGAGGGTATTCCATTCTAAGTATAGTAATCCGGGCGAATTTCCTGCACCTATCCAGGAAAATCTGTCCACGACCCCACTGCGGGCACATAACTCGGTTCATCCTGGATTTTGATCGTGTGCCATTTTGTTTTTTCATCATTTTTCTTCTTTAATTCTTTTCCTTTTATAACTTTGTTTTGATTTTGTTTTGATTTTGTTTTCTATATCATGATAAGTAGCAGGCTTGTGAAAATATTCTTTCTTTTGGTCCTACTGGTCAATGTAATATATTTTACCAAAGTCTACACTATCAAGGAGAATCAATTACGTCAAAAGGCGCTTAATCATGTCTCATCGATTAATTATCAAACTGAAGATGAAGTTCAGTATCCTATAGGGAAATCTTATGATGACTTAAATAGTAGTGAAAAAGTCAGCTATCTTTTGAATAATGTTCAAAATGATAAAGAACGGTTTTGGTTGGCAGAAACTGCTATTACTGAACCCAATTTAAAGATTAATCCTAAGGATTTTATATCATCTCCTGATGAAAGTGAAATTCTGAATTGGAGTAATAAAGCCACGTTATTTTATGACCCAAGATTTACTTTGTCTGTGTATATTAATGAAATCAAGAGTCAATTATTATCTAAAAACCCAACTAATGAAAAGACTAAAGATCACTTGGTTACTGTTCCTTTCAGTTGGTCTGATTGGGTAGATTTAACCTTATTAAATGAAGAGTTAAGTAAACCAGTTGAAGAAAGATTGAATTGTGAATGGTTACAAAATAATATTAATAAACCAACCAAATATCCTGATTTCTGTATTAATGTTAATGATGTTACTGATGAAGATTTGACTGAAATGGGAGTTCCTTCTAAAGAATATTTACCCGGGTTTGTTGTTAAAAAGAGTCCTATGAATAAAGCTCCTCATAAACAAGTCATGCTTCAAGGGAAATCTCATTTATTAACTTATCAAGAAAATCCATTATCCATCATCTTTTTAACTAAAGATGGTACTTATGAAGCTCAAGTTTCTAATAAGGAAAGATTAGTTCATAGTAATTTATTTGAAGACTTTTTAGCTCGGAAAAACATTGATGCTAATCATTTAGAAGCCATAGACAATTCAATAATTATGAATCCTGTTAATGAATTTAATGACTTATTGGAACAAGTTGGACCAAGACCTTTAAATGTAGATGATGATATTTATAAGATGAACTTAATTACTAGACAAAAAGATGAAAATGCTAGTCGGGAATTATACTTGGACCCTGAAAGTTTTAACTATAAACAAGAAGAAGTAGAAAGACAAATTAATGATTATGAAACCAGATTTAATGCTATTGAAAGGGCTATGAATAATGAATTACATTATAACCTTGATGTCATTAAGAATAATAAATTAGATCGTCATGAATTAAACCACTATAATTCTTTGAAACATGCTCATGCTGTTCCAGTTAAAGAAGAAACCACTTACTATAGATTGGCTACTTTATTAAAAATAGATGATAATAAAGATGCTGGTTGGCATTATGAATGGAGATTCTTTAATGGTGGCTTAAGATATTTGAAAGAAGGTTACACCATGAATCAATTAGAGATTAGAGAACAAATCATTTTGGATAGATTGATCAGAAATTGGTTTAGATTTGCTGAAGAAAAAGGTATTATCAGTTGGATTGCTCATGGTCCTTTATTATCTTGGTATTGGGATGGATTAATGTTCCCATATGATATTGATATTGATATTCAAATGCCTTCAGCTGAATTAAACCGATTATCTAGACATTATAACATGACTTTGGTTATCGAAGATATCAATGACGGGTTTGGTAAATATTTAATTGATTGTGCTACCTTTTTGCATCATAGAGATAAAGCAGCTAAAGATAACCATATTGATGCCAGATTTATTGATATTGACACCGGTACTTACATTGATATTACCGGGTTAGGTAAAAATAATGAAGTTCCACCTTCAGAATATGATTCTTATATTAGAAATAAAAATGCCCAAGGTGAAGATGTTCAATTATACATGGATAGAAGAAAGCATTGGTTAAACTTTGAAAAAATCAGTCCGTTAAGATATTCTATGATTGGTGGAGTTCCAGTTTATGTACCCAACGATATCATGTCCATGCTTAACCATGAATATGCTAAGGGAACCACATCATATGTTTTCGATGGGTATTATTACGTTCCAATATTGAGATTATGGGTTAAAGATGATAAATTACAAGTATTATTAGAACTGAAAAATTTGAAGGATTTAAATCAAGACCAAATGATTGATTTAGTCCAACATTTAACTATTGAAGATAAAATAAAATTATTAGAAGCTCATGATGATTTATTAATTGAATATTACTTAACTCATAAATACACCCAATTGCACGAAATAGAAAAGAAATTCATGTTGGATCCTTCATTACAATATTCCATCACTGATTTGAAGTCCAACACCGAGTATCACCAGTTAACTTCTAAGTTTAAAATGGGTAAACCACTTAGAAAACCTTTATTTGATTACGAGTACGTTGAAAGATTGAAACACGAGTAATAGAGATAATTTGATTTTGTATAATATGAATAGCATTTAATAATATATTATAATTTGTAATGGAAATGTTGTACAATGGAAGGAAGATTAGGATTTTGATATTTTCGGTAACATTTCACATATGTTTCTATTAAATCATTACTAAGTTCAGTTCTCTTGTCAACGAAAGAGTCAGAAAGTTTAATATGACTTTTAAATTTCCTTTGTAATGTAGTTTCCGAAGTCATTTGGAAGTGTTGATGGAATCCAGAGAATTCTTCCACCAATTGATTCATTATCACCAACTTCTTATTACATTCAAATGTATTAGGGATTAAAAAACTTTCTTTATTTTCAACAAAATCCATTTCATAATAGAGATTACCTATTTTAGTTAAAACATCTTCCATGTTGTCATACTCTGGGGTAATTACTTGGGTATACTTGTCCAGGTCTTGTAAATGAATCATTCCATAATCAAAACTTACCGAGTAGTAATATTGCAACAATTGAAAGAACCACACCACTTTAAGATGAACTCCACCATAAACCAAAAGACCCCAAAGAATCTTATCAATTATGTGGATAACTGAAGGATCATCTGATGGTTTGAGCGTAATCACCATAACAAGATGATAAAGCATTTTCTCCATTTCATCACTTTCATACAGTTTCATGGTTTGTCCATCGACTTCAAAATCACTGGAGTTTTCTCTACTTAAACATTCACTGATGATACTGGAGACTAGATGGTACTGACATAGTTCAGCGTTTGCAGATTTGGTATTGTTATTGTAATCCAAAGACCTCTGAATTGAAACAAAAGAGCCTTTAGTATAATCCAAATTACCATCATGAATAGTTCGAACTAAGTAGATATAAGTCAAGTTTTTAAACCTAATAGTGGAAGCTTTATGGTTAGCAATGAATTGCTGGCATTGGGTTTCCACAAAGCCAATGAAACAGAGACACCATCGGAATATACTTTGAGCATCTTGATAGTTACATCCAACATATTCAATGAAGCCTTTAATGAGTTGATGTTTCAATATCGTCAATATGACATACAGAGATTCATTGAGTTTGGAGATAATTTTGATTATGTTGTTAATATTACTGGAAAGATCAATTTCCGGAAATTGGGATAATTTGAAATCAAGAAACTTGATTATTACTGGTTTATCTTTTACCAAAGGTTCAAACAAATAATTAGGAGGAAACAATTTGAACGCTTCCAAGATTTTACCTAAAGGATCTTCTATAGACCCTTTTACATCCAATTCCCATTTATGAAACAACTTTATAGATTCTTTAACCCAAGTATTAACTTGCATACATATTCTTCCTAAAGAATATTGATTAACACCACCATTAGCTTGAATGTACAATTGTGTTTGTTCATGAATAGGTAACTTTACCAATTTTGAGTTAATGTTAAAACCGGAAACCAGAGGTTCGTTAAAAGGATTATTCTTTATCAAAGAAATGGTTTTCAATTCCCCTAAACAATGACTGACATGATGGTTTAAGTTTAAAGACTTCAAAACTCGACAAAGATAATGAATAAGTCTTTCTTGTTCAAGTAAATTATCTTCAGTTTCAATACAAACTGCCAATTCTCTTAAACAAGAATCGAATCTTCCTAAATGGAACAAAGTCAAGGCAATAATCAACCTTAAAGAGGGTAAAATTCGACTGAATGGATTGAGATTAGGTAGAATAGTTAATATTTCAAAGTACTTTTCTTGTTTAAATAGAGTTACAAGTGATTTCCCTAAATCGATATCTTCATCATAATCAGCAAGCATTAACTTCTGAAAGTCATCAGGTAGTGGGTAATCAAAGGAATTGTCTAGAGAACTCATTATAATCTATGAATGGAGTTTATGTGATCTTTTTGCTCAATTGTGGTTTTTGCAGCCAATAAAAGGTCGCAAAGTCTACAAAGATTAATATATTGAATAAATACAAAAAATTAACCTGAACCCAGCAGGCATTGAGCTATTACAAAGAAATCATGACGGGATATTCTCTTTATTCTCTTTATGGCATTTTTATTGCTATGAGTTTTTGCATCTTTAACATTACAATAATCAAGTAGTTTCAAAATGTATAGGTAACACTTGTAGCAAAGATCAATATCAATAGCTACTAGATCGATATACTCGGGAGGAAGTTTCAAATCCTCATGGAACAAATGAGCAGCTTCATAGATAATCAAAATCAATATACACCCAAACACAGTGTTGATATCATAAGCAACTAATACTGGCAACGCTGACAACAATTCAATCGACGCCACGGTGTTCTTCAATATATTGAACTTCTTTTCGTTAAACCCGGAATGGTCTATAGTATGAGCCATAAGACGATCTCTTATTTCATAGGGCATATGCAAATCTAGTTCAAAATTCAATGTCTTTAACATCAACTCCTCTCTATACAATAACTGATCTCTCCATACCCAAAACAAACTGGATTTCTCAGTGATTTCCTTATGAGGGTTCTTTATAGCACACGAATGTAAAGCTATCTTGGTGGGTTGTCTATAAGTATCATTTAATTTACATGAAATAGCTATAGCCGCTGAGGCAACAAAATACTTGGATGTAGTAATAGGTACTCTCATATAAAACTTGTTTAAGTACACTGAAGCCGCAAATATCGTCTGTGCATCCAACTTGAGCAAACTCCCCAACTTTATAATGAATTCATGGATACTTTCCCGAACTTTAAGTTCTTGTTCAACTTTTAGTTGTTTTCGAGATGGAGAATGCTTGAGAAATGCCTCTTCCAGGAAAAGCCACAGGTTCTCAAATTCTCCAGAAGAACTCAAATCAGAACCACAATTTCCTTCTCCATTACCTTTAACATCCGTGTTCGCCATAACAGCCAAAGTTCAATCTATATACAAAGCTGATGGGATTTCCCTTTATAATGGGGTTTAAATTTTGTTAAGGCCAGGACGTGTGTGCACCGCGCGCAGTCAAGTCCAAATAATGAAAAATTTTCAACTTTTCTCTCCTTCTTTACTTCATTATGTCAGACACTTTTATGCATTTGGTAAGGCCAAGTGTTGCTGCACCAGCAGCATCATCGGTCACAGGATCCGCCAGTGTTAAGATTCATACATCGACTTTATTTAAGATCTTGGAGATCATCTCGAGACAAGTATTACCAGAGAATAAACGAGTGATTGGAACATTGTTAGGATACAGATCAGACGACGGAGGAGAATATGAAGTAAGAGATGCATTTATGGTTCCATGTAAAGAAACAGGAGACTCCATAGCCATAGAGGATCATCAACATAAAATGTTATATCAATTACACAAGAAGGCGCATCCTAAAGAAACGGTATTAGGATGGTTTGGAAGTTCTCTTAATATTGATAATACTACAGGATTAATTCATGATTTCTATTCTAAAGGTCCTGATAGAGCTTATCCATATCCAGCAATTTATTTAAATGTGGAATTTCAAAACGAAAATGGTCAAATAACCAATCCCCAATTAAATACTTATATTGGAGCTGCCATTGGGAAGGCTAATGCCACTAGTAGTAAGATGAATTGGAAGACCAACACAGTTAATGGATCATATGTATTTACACCTATTCCAAACTCCACTATAAACGGAACTGTTTCCGAAAAATTGGTATTGAATTCATTGGTAGAAAATCAAGTGAGGAATCCATCATTATCGAATTTATCCAAAGATAATGAACAAAATTTGAGTCAATTATCCCAAGAAATCACCAAAATCATTGGATCCATTGATCAATTATTAAATCATCTTGATGACTTCAAATTGACTGATGGGAACTTAAACTTATTACGGTTATTAAGTAATAGTTTATCCACTAGACCTCAAAATCTCACCGATTTAGACAATTTGAAACAACACTTTGCTGCTCATAATAATGACGTTATAATGATTGAATACTTAACTAAAGTGGTTAAAGAACAAATCGAATTAAGTGCTAGATTGACTGCTAATGCCGAATCCGAAAAAAAAGATAGAAGTTAAAGTAGTACAGAAAAAGGAAAAAAAAAAAAAGAACAGAAATAAGAGAAAAGAATGATACAATATAATATAATATAGTACAATATAATACAGTACAATATAATACAGTACAATATAATACAGTACAATATAATACAGTACAATATAATATAGTACAATACAACATAGTACAACACAGTACAACATAGTACAACACAGTACAACAAAGTACAACACAGTACAACATACCACATCACAAAACTCTACAATATAATACAACATACTACACTACTCTACACTACTCTTCACTCACTTTCCACTATCAGTAATTTCACCTCATCTCATGATAAGAGAAAAAAATTTTCAGTACTCACTATCAACTATTTACTCTACAACTTTATAAAAAATATCTTCTTCCTATCAACTTAATCTTCTTGTCAACTCTTTTCTCCTGCACACTTGGTTGTTATAGCCTTTATTTTCTCTCGCAACCTGTTACCTCTCACAACCTGTTACCTATCTCACAACCCTTGCTTTACCTTTGTTATAGAGGACATCGCTAATGAGCATCTCAAAGGGAAAAAACTAAAGAAAAATAAAAAAAAAAAAAAACGAAAAATACTTTTTAAACTTTTAAACCTAACTGATTTACTAGCAAATTGATAAGGATCCATTGTCCCGTAATATTATGAACATATTGTGTATCCATTAGACAAGTAATTAAACTAAAAACATAAGTATTATTAGAGCATAAATAGAACTATTGATCCATTAGTAATAAGTAGAAGTCATTAACAAAGGACATTTTACCACCTCAAGTATATTTCACCACAAGTATATTCCACCACCAAAATGGCTAAAGCTACCCGAAAAAAAACCCAGCCTACAAGCTTTAAAGGGGTAGCGTCACAAAAGGGCACAAAAAACCTCAGTGCTTATATGAACAATGATTCTTTTAAGTTTAAGAAGGAGAAGTCATCACCTAATAGACGAGAGAGAAGATTTAGTATTGCCAATCTGTCATCAGAAGAAGAATCAGGAGATGATTCTGACGACTCTGATTCCTCCTTGACTGTAGTTTCAGACAATGTTTCCGACAAGAGCTCCATAATGTTTAACGAAGATGATAGTTATTATGAGTCTCTTGGTAAGGGTAAGGGGAAGTCCGTCAGGGGGAAGAATATAGGTCAGGGAAAGACGCTAAAGTCGTATGGGAAGAAGTACAAAAAGAGCTATGACCAAGAAGAAGAAGAAGAAGAAGATGATGATGAAGAAGAAGAAGAGGGAGATGATGAAGAAGAAGATAGTAATTCCAGTTCTGATGATGATGATAGAAATAGTTCAGATTCATCATCGGATTCCGACGTCGATTTTGTCAAATTACAAGCCCATAAGAAACTAAGAGCATTAAAGCATCATCCAGAACACAAAGAGAATGATAATCAGAAGAAACGAAGAAGTAGTGGATCGGTTTCAAGGCCCAAATTTGGAAGAAGAAGATCCGAAGCTGCTTATCCCGATGATATCAATTTTACGTTTGAATTTGATGACAAATACAATGAAAATGCTATTTCTGATGATGACGATAATGACGATGATAATAATGATAATAATAATGATAATAATACTAATAATAACTTGAGCCACGACAATTCCCAACAATTTGATGACAGTAATGACGATGAGGAGGAGGAGGAAGAAGAAGAAGAAGATGATGAAGAAGATGAAGAAGATGAAGAAGAAGATGATGATGAAGGTAACAACGAAGATGATGACCCTGACAATGACGGCTACGATAAAGAAAATGATTATAATATATTTCCCTCTAATTCACATTCCCAAATTCAAGATGACCAAGAAGAGGAAGATATTGGTGAAGAAATTACTGTCCCCACCAAAGACCACAATGAACTTGAATTAGACTTCAATCACCAAATGTTCCCTGTGCCCAAACTTAACGATGATGATTTAAACTCTGATGAAGATTATGAATTTGACGATAACGAGTTACTTGCTACATTACAAGCAGATAATGACTTGGAGAAATTCGATAAACCTGATGCATTGATAGGAAGAAAGAGTTCTATAACATCAGCAGATGATGCAGAACATGAAGAAGAAGACGAAAATGTATTTTTAAAAGAAGAAGAAAAGTTTTTAGTCAATGAGTTTGAAAATAATGGATTTGATGATGATAAGAACCAATCAAATACAAAACCAAAACAACCAATCAAGTCCTCTGGTTACATAAGTAGTGAAGATGAGGCTCTGGAAGAAGACGATTATCACGATATGGTGGATTTCACCATTGGGTTTGATGAAGAAGATGACTTTGATAAATCCAATTATAGTCCCAGTCATAAAGGACAAAAGCCAAAGAAAGTCAAATATAGAGGTGGGAAACCTAACAGTAGTGATGACGATGATGATTCCTATTTGTGGAACTACTTCTTCAGCTCCGATAATGATTCTAATTCAGAAGACGATGGGAATGAAAACCACGGGAAAAGAAAGTTTAACAAAACAGCTCCCGGGTTCTCCGATGACAAAGCCATTACTACCCACAACTATATTCACGATCTAGAACCTTCTGACCAGGAATATGACAGTGGAGAGTCTACAGACGTCGATCAAAACATCCCTAACTCCAATGTATCTCAACAAGGATCCCAAAAGGCCAAGGAAGTATTATCATCTAAAACGGCTGATTATAGACCCCCTGTATTGGGGACTTGGGTTGCAGTAGAAAGCAAACCTTTTGGAATCATAGACGGATTATCTACAAGAACTTTAGCTGGAGCCTATGGAAATAACCAAGATGTATCAGCCAGAAATAGACCCAGAAGAAGTGTTGCTTCTACACCTACGTCATCTTCTTACAACGATGACTCAGCTTTAGGTTTAGATGAGTTACTTAATATGAGTGATATGGATTATGATGACACCAATGATGTCAAAATATGGAGAGATTTCAATAACCAAAAGAGAAGAGTTCCCTTAGGAGCTTTTAGAAACAAATCATTACTTCAAAATTCAATCAATGAACCCCAAGATTCCTCTGTCATTGCATCCAATGCCGATTACGATCAAATCAGCAAATCCAATACCGATTTCAACCAAAGAAGATCATCTCTTAGCAGAAGAAGATCTTCATCTAATCACGGTGCTAGTTTTGGTTCTAAACAGAAGAGAAGAAGAGCATCTCGAGCTGAAGCCGTTACTGAAGGTTATAGACCTACAAAGTCAGGTTTATTTAATGAACAAGCTTTAGCTGACGTAGAAGAAGCTTTTGCTGATGATAATGATATTATGGCTTTAGTAAAGGAGCTGTAAAGAAGCTGTAAAGAAGCTGTAAAGACGCTGTAAAGAAGCTGTAACGGAGCTGTAACGGAGCTGTAACGGAGCTGTAAAGGAAAAATGTATATGAAAATAAAGAAAATGTAGATAAATATGAAGAAAGTGAAAAATTAATAGATCGTGCACTCACCAATATCACCAATCCTTAAAAATGCGATGAGACGACGTTTCAACGTTAACTCTTTTACTCTTTTACTCTATAATTGCAACTTTTTCTGTGACCAAATACAAAAAATGGTAGGCACAAGACGTTCAGCGAGGTCCAATAAAGGACAGCATTCATTAAGAGAAAAAGAAGTAGTTTATGAAGACAGTGATAATGAAGCTCCAGCAAAGAGAGTTAAAGTGGCAGTAGAAAGTGATGATGAAGAATACAATGACGGAGCGAAAGATGAGAAAGTTAGTGAAAGTGGAAGTGATAGTGAAGGCGATGAGGAAGAAGATGACGTAAAACAAAATGATGTAAAACAAGAAAACAATCAAGATAATGAAGGCTCTGAAGATGTTAGATGTACTCCTTGTGAAACTAATAAGTACAATTACGATGAATCTACCGATAAAGGGGGGATGATGATCTTCTGTGAAGGATGTAATACCTGGCAGCATGCAAAGTGTATGGGATACAATAAGAAAACCATTGGCAATGATTATAGATGTGATGTGTGTACTAAAAAGACTACACCAAAGGATAACTTACAACTTGAAGGTCTTAAGAATAAGACCAGAATCAGCGTGGCCAAGGCATTTTTCCATGTTTTTGACAGAAATGTCCCCAAAGATTACAAGACTAAAGAAGGTCTTGTTCATAGTGAAGTTTGTAGGAAGTGGGCTCTTGAATTAGAGAAAGCGGTGTTTAAGTTATTCCCATTAAAAGACAAACACTACACTGACAAAAGTAGGGGGATCATGACCTTAATCAAGAAACCCAATGTTATCAATAGAATTATGGATAACTCTCTTAGTTTTGATAAGGTGGTCAATGCATCACCAGAAGAGATTGATGATGAACTTAAGGCATACGCTGAAAAGGTCAGACAAGAGTCAATTCGTCGTTCTGTGTTGACTTCAGATGAAAACCAAGGTCAAAGAATTAAAAGAACTCATAAAGGTGAAGAGTTAGTGGAAGTAGAAACTAATAATGAAGAGCAAGATGTTAACATTATCACCAAATCAGTAGATCATAGAAGATTCAATGATGATTCACAATCTCCTCCTCCAGAGACTAAATTATCTGATGAAATTAACAATAGTAACAGCAACACTAATAGTTATAATTATAACACTGTTGGACTTGATGATGAAGATGATGTTGGACAAGATAGTGAAGAGAAAGATGAAGATGAAGATGAAGATGATGAAGATGACGACAATGAAGCCATTCATTACCTGAATGATTCAGAAGATGATTCCGGTGACGACGATGATATTGAAAAGATCTTAAAAGCCGGCAATGAGAAGCCTAAGGAAGTAAAGAAACCACAACCAAAACCACAACCAAAACCCCAACAATCCAAACCAAAACCAGCAATGAAATTACCACCTTTAGCTTCAAGTCATATTTGGAAAGGACCTATTTCGTTCCCCGATTTTGCTTCATTTACGGCATCAGTAGAGTTTTTGACTGCCACTAACTATAAACCCCCTACAAGTTATCAAGAAGCTCAAATCCACAATAAGTGTATTGAAGTTTCCAAAGCCATTTTCAAACAAAGTTTCTATGATATTGAAGGTAGATTAGATAAAGCAAAAGCAGAACCATATTTGAACAAAATCACCACCACCAGAGATTTCTATGTCTATGAAATTAAAGGCCAAAGTAATGCACCTGACTTTGATAAGTTATACAAATACCTTTTACAGAGACAAAAAGTAGGGGTTTTATCAGGAAAACCTGATTTTGCCAAAGATTCCTACTTACTTTCACTTGACGGAGGTCGTTTACCAGAGTATTTATCACAATTGAGTCAACTTGACAACAAATCAGGATTATTTGCCTTGTATGTAGTCAAGAAAGATTATGTTCCAGCAGGACCAAGTATTCTTAAGAGAACAAGTCAAGTTCAATCACAGCCATCAAAAGCTCAAACAATACCACAATCCAAACCTCAACAACAACTTCAACAACAACCTCAACAACAACAACAATCACCAGCACCTATTTTAGATTCCATCTTAAGCAAACTTGGTGATACTACAAATCAACCAAGTAACAGTTTAGCACCTCAACAATCACAACCATCTACAAAACCACAAGTTCCAGGATTACCACCAAAACCAATGGTGGCACCTTCAAACTATCAACAACCATTTTCAGAGCCACAAAATGGATTACAAAACTTATCAAGTGAACAAATAGGATACTTAACTAATTTAGTTCAACAGAACTCACAAGTTCAACAAAACCCTCAACAGTTACTTAATCTCTTGCAACAACAAAGACGCGGGCTTTAACTGTAATGATGTCAATGACTGTATTATATATAGATAATGTATGAATAACGACTGTGAATGTGCAGGATGAGAAAAGAGAGAAGAATGAATATGTTAAGTTAATAGTGATAGGATAGTGTTAAGTCAATAGTGTGAAGTCGATAGTATTAGAATAGGTTCAGTCAATAGTGTCAATTAAATAGTGTTAAGTAAATAGTCTTTAGTCAATAGTGTTACGGCAATAGTCAATAGTCTTATCAATAGTATTATGTCAATAGTATTAGAATAGTGTTCAGTCAATAGTGTAGTCAATAATATTAGAATAGAATTAGAATAGTCTACTCATTACTCTGTCAATACTCTACTCAATACTCTACTCAATACTCTACTCAATACTCTACTCATTACTCTACTCATTACTCTACTCATTACTCTCTCAATAATCCACTCAATGGTGCCCCCAATCGTGTCCCTAACTTTATATTCCATCAACACCTTCAACTCATAAATCAATTATTCTCGTAGCGCTCTGCGAATATACTTCAATATGGAGAAGCCCGACGAATCCATTGATAGGGGAAACCATTTTGATGATGATCAAACTTACAATAACAGTCTTGTATTTGGAAACAATGGTCAACCAGAAAATACTCAAGTAGATAATAGTCATGTATTACAAGATGTAAGTGATAAGGCTGACGAGAGTTTGATTATCAATACACAGCCAATAGACTATCTGCCAAAGGAGAAAGTGGAGGATACTAAGATAATCCATACAAAGAAGGTGGAGAATGATACACAGAGAATAGATGATATACAGAATGTTGAAACACAGAAAATGGATGATATACAGAACGATACACAGAAGATCAATAATACACAGAAGATCAATGATACACAGACAATTAATGATACACAGAAGATCCATAATACACAGACAATTAATAACACACAAAAGATCAATAATACACAGACAATTAATGACACACAAAAGATCAATGACACACAGACAATTAACATCCAAAAATCCCTTCATACCCCTCACAACACCAAAGTACCGAAGCCAAACGAATCCTTATCTCATGATACTCAAATCATCAACACAACACCTACTTTTGACAAAATAAGCAACGATTACACTCCCGGGATCTTGAAACCCGATTCCAGTGATCCAATAGACATATCTTCCGGGTCCCCACATAAAAATGACTTCACCAAAAGCACAGTACAAATCCCTGGAACTGTTGAAAAGGAAAGAATGCCAAAGACTCAAGTATTCAATACTCAAGAGGAATTGATTGATACCACTTTCCAAGTGGATTCTAATAAGGCTGTAGTCTCCAGTAGTCCCCAGAAAGTCATTGAAGCCGAAGAATCCATTGAAACTGATGATGAAAAAGATACACAACCAGAAACTCATTCTTCTACGGCCGTTCCTAGTGTTCCGGGACCTTATGAAGATAGTATTGTTACTCACAGGTTGAGAAATGGTGATTTAAATGATCAAAATGGTGATTTGCAGTATCAAAATGGTGATTTACAGTATCAAAATGGCGATTTAAATACTCAGAATAACCTCCCCAGAACTCCTTCTCCTTCTCCTTCTTATGATCACCTCGAAGACGATATCAGTATTGTGCCTCAGAAAAGAAGAAGATCTAACAAATATGCAGTGATAGAATCCCAATCCCAATCACAGCTAGAAGGAGATTTCTCTCAATCTACGGGTGAAATTGTTCGAGAAGAAACCGATACTGTATTGACTGATTCCTGTGTGGTTTCACGTCGAAGTGTTTGGGCAAATTTCAAGTTTAAAATGTACCCAGGAATAGTTAAAACCGTAAGCAAAGACACTCTGGAAATCATGTTTGAAGAAGGCATTTATGACATCAAGAACACTGATCTTTATCCCCTTGACATAAGAATTGGTGATGTTATACGACAGAAAGGCTCCAATGTTCCCTACTCTATTACTGGTTTATGTAATCAGAAACATAATGATGGTATTGTCTGTATTAGAGGATATTCCTCCATCTACTTAAAGAGGAAAAGAGCTCAAACAAGAGCCAATGGGAAAGCTGATAATGAAGTAGTAGTCAATTTAAGTCAACTATTTATGGAAATCAATGATTGGACTGATCATCAACAAAAGTATGCTCTTAATTTATCTTCCAGCCACAGTGACAGTTTAACTTCCATTGTTAATGGGAACTTAAGAACACCTACTCGTAATAGAACTACACAAGATGTAGCAGTATCACCAGTAAAGCGGAAAAAATCGGATATCTTGGCTGGAACCATTTTTAGCATAACTGCTGTCAAGGAAGAGGAAAGAGTTAAAACAGAGACTATAATAACCGAAAATGGGGGAGAAATATTGGAGGAAGGATTCATGGAATTGTTTACTTATGATGATACTGGTAATTGTCATTTGATAGACAAAGGAAACAACCTTTCCCAGTTCAAATTTGCTGCTTTAATATCTACTAGTCATTTAAGAAGCTCCAAATACCTACAGGCATTGTCATTAGGTTGGCCCATTTTAAGTTCCACGTTTATATATGATATTGAAAAGGAAACTGTATCATTAAACTATTGGCCAGTGTATTTACTTCCTGCCGGACATTCTTCAAAGATCAAGGGAATCAAAAGTTTGGATATCTTCAGATTCTTAACCAATTATAACCAAAAGTTATGTCTCGGTGATCAGATTAACCTTCATGGAGATCTTCTAAGTGATTATACAATAATAGCGTTGAATAATGATCACAACAGTAAAGAATTACATGTTTGTGAATTTATATTTTATGCTTTTGGAGTGAAGAAGTTTTTGATTTTCAATTCTACTACAGAAGTACTAAAGTATGTAAAACATAACCATAACCAAAAGTTGATGATTTATGACAATAGTAACACCATTAAACGGAGAAAACCACAAACTAATTTACCAATGAAACTTATTACTTGGGAATGGGTGGTTCAGTGTTGTATAAGCAGTCATATATGGGAAGCTACAAAGATAACTATTTAATTATTAACCATTAACCATTAATTATTAACCATTATTCATTAATTATTAACCATTAACCACTAATTATTAACCATTATTCATTACTTTATATAAAACATTTATATAGTTGTAAACATTCTTCTAAATATCACTGTACATACAGCCTTTAATAAGTTTAAACCATTATCATTCTTAACTGCATCACCATTTTCTTCTAATCTTCTTAATAAATAAGCTTTAGTCTCCAATGGAGGCCCCCAAGGAACATACTTGATAACATTTCCCACGTTTTTGTTCTTAATTAAATTATAAGTAATGTTATCTGCCATACCCAATAATTGACCTAAAACTATATTATTCTTATTATGATTCAATCCTGTGGAATTACTTAATATATCAGTAGCTAAATTCAATGAATGATCATTATGAGATGCAACAACTAAATGTCCAATAGTGGATTCATTACCCTTATTAGCTAAGATGTTCTCGATACAATAAGTAATACCTTGATTATAATTTAAATCAGTGTTTTCCTTAGTTTGATGAATGATGGATTTTCTTTCTCTTTCAGAATGGATATAAGCCCCTCTTACTAATTTTAAACCTAATCTATAATTATTCTCTCTGGCTAATTTTTCTTCTAATGCTAATAATTGAGATGATTCTGATAAGTACATTTGTAAAGTTCCCACAACAGAAATAGGACTATTAGGTTTATTGAATTTGGCATATAATCTTCTTTGTAATTCATAGACCCCGTCTTGTAAGTCATGCTTTTCAGCGTCAATTACCCCAATAACCATAGGAGCTATTCTTTGAGGATACTTCTTAGAAAGTTCATTATTAGCATGACAAATATTACCACAGATAGCCGAGATTCTATCCACCAAAATATCAAATTCTTTAGCATGAGAAGGAGAATTATAGTTCATTAACACCTCGGCAGCATTTGAAGAGAATCCAGTGGGTTTTAAAGCAACATAAGCTGGAGGAATAGAATTAATATTCTCAACATTAGCATTGATTTTCTCAATGGTAGAAGGGATTAAAAACTCATTAATAGACTTGTTAGTTTCAGATATGATATAGTTTGGATCTATAGTATTAGTTTCACCTTCGGCAGCTTCAATAGTCAATGATAACATCATGTTTTGAATACCTCTAGCTGATAATCGGTTCCCAGAAGCAAACAAGTCTTGCATAGTTTCACCACCGCAATAGATCTTATACACCAAAGGTTTAATGATCCACATTGGCATATAGGGAAACATCTTGATAGCCAAATTCAACATTGGTTTATTCAAAGTGACTACCCCAATACAAAAATAAGAAAATAATTCTGATAACTTAAAATCTTCAAGGTAAGCCGTGTTATCAGGAGCAGCCAATCCTGTATTAGCTGGATTAGTGGATGGATTAGATGATGTGTTAGATGACGGATTAGATGCCGCATTAGTTGATACATTAGATGCAGGCGCTATAGGGGTTTGATGTGACACATTACCTAACGATGTAGTTCGTTTGTTAGGTGAAGAATGAAACTGTTTATATCCCCTATGATAGTGAGATAAACTAATTGCAGCCAGTGCTGATTTAACCGGCATAGGCAACCTCACATGAGTAATTCCTCTTGACAACATAACTTTGTAAACCAGAAACAAAGTATAAAACACAAACAAGAAGACAAATAAATAATATATATATATATATATAAATAAAAATCCAACTTCAGGAAACTCAATCACCTATATATGAACATCATCCCTAGTAAACCACAAGGTAATATAAAGCGAGCAACCGTGCATAACGAAAAAAGTTAATCTAAGCGAGCTGGTGCCAAACAGTGATGAGGAGATAAAAACAGATACTGAGACCGACAACAGAAATGGGGAAAGTGTTAGAGATAGTGTTAGAGACGGACGGCAGGTGTTTTGAGTCAGGTGATGTTGTGAATGTGTTACTATGTAGAAGTCAATATATTGTTGAAACAGTTATTCTTGTTAAGCCTAGTACTTCTTAAATAGGGAAACTACAATACGGATTGGTTATGTAATCAATTGGTTATAGAATCAATTAGTGATAGGCAAGGCATGTGACCTGGCACGTGCTGCGCACCTGCACTTCTCTATCTCAGTCTCCATCGAAGCGATGCCATTGTAAAATTTCCATCATCAATGTTAACTACGGGGTTAAGACGATGTATCGGACTTAGAACATTAAGTAGAAGTTGTCGATTGTTACGGGGACCTTTAATAGATGACGTAATACTAAATCAGTTGAAAGATGATTCGAAAATAATGACTAATGATATTCTAATATTAAAGCCTAAGAAATCCAACATGTCGGATCACCATAAAAATGACATGAAACGAAGGAAAAAGGATAATAAAATCAATACTAATAATAATTCCAATCCACTTATTAACGCTTCGAATTTAATACAAGATATTGAGTTCAGTAATACTTCGTCATATATCAAGTTAATCAACAACTTGAGAGTTGGTGATAGTAAGATATCCAAAGCCAAGTTTGATGGTATCAAACACCAATTAACGGAATCTTTCACTGGTGACCAACTTAGGGAATATATTAAGACTTATTATGATGATGTCAATTATTCCGGGAAACAAGTTGGAATTTCTAGAAAATCCAAACTGAAATTAGCTACACTTATTATGAAAGATCTATGGAATATAACAATATCCAATGAGGTATCAGTTGATGATTACTTAGTAGAGAGTGTGATCCCTTTAACCAATACGGAATTGTTTTTATTATTATCATCAGATGGTCTTTTAATCAAATACCTTACTAAAATAGGGTGTAAGATTGAATTTCAATCAAAAGATAAACGAATTAAGTTTGTTGGTACTGAAAATCAAATTAATAGTGCCAATATTATTCTACAATCGACTTTAAAAAACTCATATAGTGAAGAAATGGATATGTCATTTGTTAAGCATTTGCTGATGCTTAAGTTTAATGAATTCAATACCAATAAATTGAGTACTTTATTGGGGATTCATTTTGAACCCATTTCTGATGATACTTATCGATTGACATCTTTAAATGAAAACCAAATAAAGAAGGGAAGGCGGCTACTTTTATGGTTATTAGATCACAATGATCATGTTCAAAACTATATTTCCATGCCTCAATCGACACCGGACCATTATAACTCCCCCATTAGAGAAGAAGATTCATTAACTTGGACAGATAAATCAAAGTCTTTATTTAGATTATCCCACACAAATCCCGATATTCACAATCAAGTGGTTAAACAGCAATTGGATAAATATAATAACTTGGTGACTGACTTTGATTTGGACCTTGATAGTGCCAAATCGTTCTTGAATCGTCCTAAATTGAATAACCAAACTGAAACCGAATTGTCTCCAGACCAGCCAATTGATACTGACATCGATATTGACAACATGTTTAACTCACTAACTACATTACCCAATGCAAATGGATTGCCTAAAAGTCATCACGAAGATCCTTTATTTGTCGTTACATTTGGACATTTACTTTTCGAAAGTGACAATAAAGGAACCGACAATTCTTTCATACCAATTGCCAAGTCTTTAGATAAATCCAAATATCTATTCAATTCCCATGTTCCACTTCTCAATGATAAAGTGTTTAATTTACCATTATTTGAAATTCCTGAATTAGATGTAAATGATATTAATCACTTTAGAGTTAGTGATCCTCATAAATACAGTGTCCAATTAAAGTTTCAGCCAAATAATACCACTGCATTCCCACCAATAGAACTTTGGGTTGATTTAAATAAGTACTTGAAGCCAGAAATGAATAGTATGAAGCTTGTGACAGTGGAAAATGAAAATAATTATCACTTGTCCATGCCTGAAAGGCCATTTGATATGAAAATCAGTCACCAGATAACAGGAGATGTATTTTCCCAATCCGAAAACACTTCTAATGAGAACCTCAAGATAGAGGAAACGTCTATTGAAGCTATTTTGGACTCAACTACTAAAATGTACTCCAAATACAGAAGTCAACCAGGGTTGGAGACATTCTTAAACAAGTCAGTACTCAATTTTAACAGCAAGAGAAAAAACTTATACATTCATCCAAACATGGAGATACTAATTGGAGGCCAACCAGTTGATTATCAATTCATTTCCACCAGCTACAGAAGACAATTAGACTTCAATTATAGAGGTAGATTGGTTCAATTCAACCTAATTGAAGGTGGATACTTAGGTGGTAGAAAAATCGAAGTCAGTATGATCGGTGACTCTGTTGACAAACAAGGACTTTACCAATTGTTAAAGGATTGTATAAATTTCATTTCCTAAAAACATCAATTCTACACTGAAAACAATTAAAATTTCAATAACTTCAATAACTTCAATAACTTCAATGTATATACAAAACTTGCACATATTTAGCTACATAGAATATAATTCGCAGTATCAGAATCAATTCAGCATCCTCAGCATCAACTCAGATTTAACTCAACTCACCTTCATCGCTTTCCTCACTTCTTCCCCTCCAAGGAGCTAACATGTTTCTCCAAGTTCTTGATCGAGTTTTGTAATGCAATCACATCAGCAACCACAACATTGTTAGCCAATTTGTATTGATCCAATAAATAATAATATGATGCTGCTCCCGTCATTGTGACTCCTAAAAGAAATCCAAACATTCCTCCTCTCACGGTACCGACTTTTCTTGGTTGACTAGACATATTAATAGTTTTTGATACTTTTGATTTAACTTTTAATGATATTTTCTCCATTTTTCTCAATCATTGGATACTCGCACTGAATGTCGTGGTTTCAACCGTATGTCGCGCCTCTGTGGTGTAGCTATGTCGTCTCGGCCCGGGTATGCAATATCGGGTCACCTAAAGATATATAATAAAGACAGTCATCTCCACCCAAAGTCTTCAACATGTTTTCACTTTCTAGAATGTATAGAGGCATTAGAGGAAGTTCGGCTTTTACCCGGACTCCTGGGTTGAGGGGATATTCTACGGGAAAAGGTTCTACACCCAAGACATTAGTATGGCCGTTTGCCGCCGGAGGGATTGTTACCCTTTATGTGTACGATAAGTATTATAATTCTTCCACGTACTATCGATCTTGGAAAGCTGTGTATACGTTAACGAAGATCGCAGTTAAGTACAAGTTTTGTGATATTAATGACGACTTACACGAATGGGGGAGTGAATCTTTGTACCAATTATTGGTAGAGAATAAGGGTTTATATATAAAGTTCGGACAAGCTATAGCTAATCAAGGAACAGTTTTCCCAGTTTCTTATCAAAAGAGATTATCACTTTTGTATGATGAGGCACCATGTGATACTTGGGAAGTCACTGATAATACGTTGAAACAGGAATTAGGTGAAAATTACGAGAGTGAGATCTTTGATACTATAGATCATGAACCTATTGCTACAGCATCCATTGCCCAAGTTCATAAGGCCCGATTAAAAAATGGTGATGAAGTTGCGGTGAAGATCCAACATGATTATTTGCAACAACAAATGGGGAGTGATTTGATGGTGTATAGGGGAACGGTTAAAATGTATGAGTTTTTATTCGATATGCCCATGGACTTTTATTCCGACTACATTTGTAACCAAATGACATTAGAAACGAAATTTCTTCATGAATTAGAGAATAGTGAAAAATTGGCCAAATTTATTGATAATGATTCTTCAGCTAAACGATTAAGAATATATGTTCCAAAGACTTACAAAGAATTTAGTACAGAAAAAGTTTTATTTACCGAATGGGTTAATGGAACTTCATTAATTGATAAACAAAAATTAATTGATAAGAAATATGATTTAGGAGTGGTAATGCATCAATTTATTAATATTTTTGCCAAACAAATATTCAGTTATGGATTTGTTCATAGTGATCCTCACCCCGGTAATCTTTTGGTCAATCTTGATAAATATGGTAAACAACAATTAGTGATTTTAGATCATGGTGCTTATGTAGAATTGAATCCTAAATTCAAATTAGAGTATGCTCAATTATGGGAATGTTTATTCTCATTTGATCAGTCGGGTATTATACGTATAGGTAAATCATGGGGGATCAATTCGGTTGATACTTTTGCTACCCTGATTCAATTGAAACCCGTTAACCTCAACAGTGAAAGAAAGAAAGTCAATTCTAAAGAGTTAATGAAAGACTTCCTTGGTGATACTAGTAAATTCCCCTTAGATTTGATCTTTCTTGGTAAAACCATGAGAATCATCCAAACTACTAATAAGGCAATGGGAAGTCCCATTAATAGAATCAATACCCTCACCAATGAAGCTGTCAACAGTTTAATCCATGAGTCTTCGTTTAATTCCCAATTTCTTCATCTTTTGACTATAAAATGTTCTTTGTTTGTTAGTAGTGTTGTGTTTTGGTGGTTTAGAATAAAACAAATCTTACAAGGTGATAAATTTGGTGAGAAACATTTAGGCCTTGAAGATTATTTAGAAGAATATCTTGCTGCTGCTGCTAAAGATTTCTACCTGGACATGTATGAAAACTTTTAATTTTAATTTCTTGTAAATTTTAAATAGATACAATTTGATGTTTGACTGGATGGTGTCACCTGTATATAGGACCTTTTATGTAACGTCACCTTTACATCCCTTAGATATCATAATTTACATATTGTTACTTTGTAAAACCTTCATTAGTGCGGTCGTGTGAACTTCCCACTTTTCACCAGAACCTCATCGCATCGTAGACAATTTTAGTTTTGAACAACCAAAGTCTGTAATCAATCATGGATTTACAAACCGAGTTTGTTAATAAGGATATAGATCCATTCTACATTGGAAGTAATGCGGCCAGCGTTTCTGAAGATGGAAGTATTTTGGCCACAGCAAACTTTGAGGATATTGTTATCACGAATCTAGAAACAAATGAGATTATTCATACTATTGATGGTGATGATGAATTAGTTACTAATTTGGTATTAACCCCCGATGGAACCAAGTTAGGTATAATTTCACAATCTCAGCAGCTTCGTATTTTTGATGTTGATGAAGGAAAATTAATCAAAAGCTTTAAGATGTCATCTCCTGTATATATATCGACTTGTGATTCTACATCATCATTATTTGCTTTTGGAGGAACTGATGGTGTAATAACTATTTGGGATATAGAAAACAATTATGTTACTCATTCACTCAAAGGACATGGAACTACAATTAGTTCTCTTGTTTTCCATGGTAATTTGAACACCAAGGACTGGAGACTTGCTTCTGGTGATACTATGGGAACCGTGAAAATATGGGATTTAATAAAGAGAAAATGTATTCATACTTTTAAAGAACATACGTCAGCGGTAAGAGGAATTTCTTTCCACGAAGATGGTGAATTCTTTTTGACTGGTGGTAGAGATGAACTTATAGTTATTTATAAGAATTTCAAGCCTATAAAGCAATTTGTTATGGATCAACAAATTGAAGTAGCCAAGTTCATTAACCTTCCTCAACAACGGTCTGATAAAGTATACTACTTTACTGCTGGTTCTGATAATCTGTTTAAGGTCCATGAATTAAACTCCGAGGCTTTAATCTATCAAACTACAAGCTATAAAACCGAAGAAGAATTGGTAATAATTGATGTCATTCCATTAATCAATAATGAATACTTTATTATTCTTAGTGATCAAACATTAGTTAAGATCATTTTAAATGATGACGGTATCGAAATCAAAAATAGAATTGCCGGGAATCATGGTATTATAGCCGATTTAAAGTATGTTGGACCTGAGTTCAATTTTATCGGATTGGCTACCAATTCACCTTCTTTAAGAATAGTGGATCCTAAAAAACCATTAGAATTAAATATTTGTGAAGGTCATAAAGATTTGTTAAATGTAATCGATGTTAGTGTAGATGGTAATTGGTTAGCCACGGGTTCTAAAGATAATGATGCCAGATTATGGCGCTTTGATGAATCAATTCAATCATTTAAATGTTATGCAGTCTTCACTGGACACATTGGTGCTGTTACTGCTTTAAGTTTACCTAGAACTCCTATTAATGATTACCCCAGGTTTTTAATCACGGGTTCAACTGATTTAACCATAAAGAAATGGAAAGTCCCTAAACCTAATGATACCAATGAACCTCAAATTATAAAGACTAGTGACTATACTAGAAGGGCCCATGAAAAAGATATAAATGCCATAGATTTATCTCCCAATGATGAATTTATCGGAACAGCATCATACGATAAAACTGGTAAGATCTGGGACCTACAATCAGGAGAAACTATTGGGATTTTGAAAGGGCATAGAAGAGGTTTATGGGATATAAAGTTCAGTAAGTTTGATAAAAAAGTCATTACATGTAGTGGTGATAAAACCATCAAATTATGGAATTTAATCAATTATCAAATAGATCAAACATTTGAAGGACATACTAATTCTATTCAGAAGATTCAATTTATTAATCGGGGGTCCCAAATAGTATCCGTTGGGGCCGATGGTTTAATTAAAGTATGGGACAATAAATCTAGTGAATGTATCAAAACTATTGATAATCACAGTAATAGAATTTGGTCACTTGATGTTAAACATGATGGAGTTGAATTTGTTAGTGGTGATGCCAATGGACAAATAAGTCAATGGGAAGATAATTCAGAAGAAATGAAGAAATTAAAGGAAGCTCAAGAAGTAGAAAGAGTTGAAAATGATCAAAAACTTAATAATTTAATCCATCAAAAGGACTATAAAAATGCGTTTTTAGTAGCATTAGAATTGAATTATTCCATGAAATTATTTGAAATTATAAAGAATTTAATTGCTGATGATGAATCTCAATTGGTGGAAATATTAACAATGTTAAATGAAAAACAATTAACAACTCTTTTCACGAAAATTCAAAATTGGAATATTAATTTCAAAAATTTCGAAATAAGTCAAGGTATTTTAAATATCATGTTGAAATCTATTTCAATTGAAAAATTATCTACAAGTGGTTTACTTAAACTTGTTGATAACTTAATTCCTTATAATGAAAGACATTTAAGTAGACTTGATAATTTGATTGAGCAAAGTTATATATTAGATTATTCCATTGAGCAAATGGATGTATGAAAATACAATGCATTTATATATATATATGTGTGTGTGTATATATATATATATATATATATATACTATATATATTGAAGACAAATGATATACTTTTTTTTGCAGCATTTAAGCGCACAATGAAAATTTTGCAACTTTTGTACATTTGCACTTTTACAATTTTGCACGTTTCAATTTTTGCAACTACTTTTGTAATTTGTTTAATTTTTGATTGAATACAATGAGTTACTCTGGAGTATGTAATTTTTTTAACTATTCTATTGAATACACCACTAATAAATATTTAGCCACCTACATTACTTTCACCAATTCAACTTAGAGCTAGAAGAATTTCTAGGAAAAGTATCAATTTCAATGTTTTACTCATTGGTGAGAATGGTATTGGGAAGAAATCATTTATTAATAGCCTATGTGAAGAGGCAGTAATTGAAACAAAAGCAAGTCAAGAAATAGATGATGGGAATTTCTCAATTAATCAGCATCAAGTTCATATATTTAAGGAATTTCCAATCAATTTAAATATTAACATTACTCAAAATTTTGGATATAATTTAAATAACAAAAATAATTGTTCTGAAATCATTGAATTTTTAGAAGCCAAATTTGATAATAAATTACAAGAAGAATTGAAAGTTAATAGGAATCCGAAATTTACTGATGATATAATTGAGTTGGTATTTTTATTTATAAATCCTATAGGGAAAGGATTAACCGAATTGGAGATTGATTTATTACATTCACTTGAAGATAAGTGTAATGTAATTCCTGTTATTGGTAAAGCAGATATGTTAACTCAAGAAGAATTACAACGCCAAAAACAATTAATCAACTTTTCCCTTAGACAAAATAATTTACAAGTATTTGATTTTATGTGTAGTTATAATGCCGATGATAATGAATTCCAGCAACTTAAAGATCTTCAAGAGTTATTACCATTTTCAGTAATTTCAGGGACTGGGAATGAAACAGAAAATAATAATTTCAACATCAGAAATACCTTGATTGGTAATATTGATACCGGAAAGTATAGTGATATGAATACTTTAAAGTATGCATTATTTAAAAGTCATTTTTTTGAATTCAAAGATATCACTAATAATCATATATATGAATTATTTAGAACTAAGAAATTATTAAATACAGCAAACTGATAATCCATATCAGTTGCTTTAAAATTAATATATACCTACATATATACAGACAGGAATAAAGAACGAAAATCAACTAAATCGTTAGCTGGAAACAAAATTAAGCATCGTAGTCACATTAATAAAAATAATACAAAAAAAAAAAAAAAAAGTTTTTTAAACAGGAAAAAAAATGTTATATTATTAATGATCTTCATCATCATTATCATCGTGATTTTCCAGGTCTTGGTTTGAATGATCATTTTTGTCATTTTTTTCTTCTCCATCATCACGTCTCTTTAGGTTTTCATAACCCAAACACACCTTTCTACTTCTTTCACAATTAAAACAATGAGGTTTACGTTCATCACATTTTATTCTTCTCTTTCTACAGGTTAAACAACCGGTTCTTGTTCTTCGTTTTATAATCTTCCTCTTATTTAATAAAGCATGGTTTTCTTCCATATTCCAATTCATTGGAGGAAGAGGACCAGGAATTGCTCCTGGTGGTAAAGGACCTGATAAAGAACCATTTGCTAAACCAGGAACAATAGGTAACGAAGTTGGAACCATTCCATTAGGTAAAATGTGAGGTGGATGGATGCTTGGATGAATAGAATCCTGTAGACTAGTAATGGGGATTTGCATTGGGCCATGTGGATGAGTATGTGGATGTCCAGGTGGAGGACCAGGACCAGGTGGAGGCCCAGGGGCTACACTTGGACCAGGAGCCCCTGCAGTAGTGACAACAGGAGATGAAAATTGACCACCAGTAGCAGCAGCAGTAGCAGCAGCAGGAGGAGGTGGAGGAGGAGGTGGTGGTGGTGCAGGAATTGGGATTGGACCAGGTCTAGTATGAGGTAAAGCATGTGAAGGATGAGGCATTTGTGTTGGAGTATGATTAGGAGACATGTGATGCAATGGTGGTTGAGTCATATAATTAGGATCATAAACCGGACCATAATAGTATTGATAAGGATAGTAGTGGAAATAATCTACCGGATACGGTTGATGGTAACTAGTGACTTTTCTATCCTCGGGATCAACTTCGGGACCACAATCTTTTGTCTCCAAATTGGAATCACTCAAACGAGAACCATGTCTATCAGGGAGATTTTCAAAAGTAGATGGAGTGGAATCAGAAGGTCTTTTATCATTAGGTCTGATATCTTTTGCCGAAAATTGAGAAGGATTTCTTGATAAAGGATCTACTGAGGAACTAACAGAAACTCTTTTATCAAAGGAATAATCTTGAGATCGTCTTTTATGATGATGATTTTGATGATTCCCATTGAATGCAGGTAAAGATAATTTAGGTAATTGGGAGATTGGTAAAGATACCTGAGAAAGATCGTCTTCCTTCTTTAAGTAATCGTCTTTGCTTACAAGTATTTCTGACACTGAAGGTAATTGAGCCATAACAGTTACAGCGGGGATTAATTATTTTAGGATGGAATTCGAATTCGTCAAGGTATTGGGTTTGGTTTAGTTTAGGATTCAAGGAAACGTGGAGGTTGTTTTAGACTGTTCTATAGGAAGAACTTTTGAGATGGTGTTTGAATATCCTGATTATGGGGTGGGAATGGGGAAAACTGATTGAATATGAACTGATTAATGATTAATGATTTATGCTAATTGAAACAATTTGGTTTAGGAAAGAAAAAAAAATAAAATAATGACAAAAGAAAAATAAAATAAAATAAAATAAAAGGAAATGAAATGAAATAAGATAAAATAAAATATTGAAAGAAAAAAAAAAAAAAAAATTAACAGAATAAAATCTGAAATGAGCTAAAAAAGGACAAAAAAAATCTTATGTGAAGTGCAAGTGAAGCAGTAATGCAAGATGGTCTAAAAGTGAAATCCCTTTAAAAAAATAGCAATTTTTGCCAATGAAGATCGTGGAGGAATATAAAGCAAATTTGAAGATTTGGAGGGGGGGAAAGGAATACTTCAAAGTATTTGGAAATTATATACAACAAGAAGTATTGAAATTAGACCAAAATGACCTTTAGTGGG